>CAJHQP010007961.1:0-29444 GCA_905132765.1 Moricandia arvensis
GTTTATGCTGCTTGTACCACAATAGTCATTTGTCATAGGATGTTTGTCCAGTGATCTCTAGATAGCTATAATAAGTTGCTTTGAGCAGATGCCCTTGATCCATATGCACTTCACTAGTTAGAACATTGCCTCATACGAATCGGTTACTATGGATTTAGTCTCCTTTTTCTTGCGCAATCACGCATCTATAGATACGCAGGATGACCACTTTTTTTCTGCTTCTTGCTCTTCAATGTGACCAGAATACCGAGGCTCAAAATCCTTCTCTAAAGTGGGATCCAATAGAAGGATGAGACAATAGCGTCTGGTTGTATGATGATATGTATCCTCCTGACAACTCTGATGCTCCAGGCCACAAGATAGCAGCATACCTCAGAACGGAAGTATGCGAACAGCATTGAACACAACTCTAACAGGAATAGTGCTTGTTGTGCATACGAAGAAGCACAGTAAAACATGATTTTGGAACTGACACCTTGACCAGGACCGTGCTCTCAAGTATCTCAAGATCCTCTCAACCATGTTCCAGTGATGAACCTTAAGTGCTTGCATGTACTGGCTAACTTGATTCACAGCAAAGCACACATCAGGACGAGTGATGGTTAGGTAGATGAGTTTCCCAACCATCCTCCTATACTTCTTGACATCTTCAAAAGGTGTATCTTCATACTCCCCCTTTCGCAGTACCTTGTAACCTTCTTCTAATGGCGTCTTGGCTTGTCTATTTCCAAGGTTTCCTGCCTCATTTAAAATGTCAAGTGTGTACTTTCTTTGGGATAAAACAGACCCTCCTTGGAGCGGCATATTTCAATCCCTAAGAAGTACTTCAACTCTCCCAAATCCTTAATGTCAAAAGCAGTTTTAAGAAAGGTTTTGGTTGAAGTAATACCTTCCTTGTCACTCCCAGTGATGATGATATCATCTACATAGACTAGGATCACAATAATCCCTTGCTGGCTGGTGAGTGTGAAGAGAGTGTGATCAGCTTGAGATTTAATAAAACCTCTTCCATTCAGTGTTGTACTTAGCTTGTGATACCAGGCCCTTGGTGATTGTTTCAAGCCATAGATTGCCTTCTTGAGCCTCAATACATTCCCTGGTTTGACCATATCTTCCATGCCAGGTGGTGGTCTCATGTAAACTTCATCTTCTAGCTCACCTTGCAAGAATGCATTCTTCACATCCATTTGCCATAGATCCCATTCTAGGTTCACAGCCAGAGAAAGCAGAATCCTTATAGTATGGAGCTTGGCCACAGGTGCAAAAGTATCTAAGTAGTCTTCACCATAGACTTGAGTGTATCCTCTTGCCACTAGCCTTGTCTTCTTTCTTTCTGGTTTCCCATTGGCTCCATACTTGATGGTGTATAGCAGGCGACTTGTCACAGCTTTCTTGCCTTTGGGAAGCTCAGATTCAAACCATGTATCATTCTTGATCATGGCACCAACCTCATCTCCAACAGATTTTCTCCACTCCTCATGTTGCATAGCTTCTTCATATGACTTTGGCACCCATTCCTGATCTAATTCACTGATGAAGACCTGATGATCCTCTGGATACTGAGCAAGGGAGCATACTGCACTTATTGGATGAGCCACTGCCTCAGCATTGAAGTAAACTCGTTTGTTGATCCAATTTGATGCAGGGTACCTGATCCTTGCACTTCTTCTTAGTGGCTGAACCTGTTCCTCTTCTTCTTCATCAGGTTCTATTTCATCATTCTGATGCATTGGTTCTTGTTCTTGTTGCATCACTGGTTCTTGTTCTTGGTTCTTTTCATCCTGATCATGAGTTTCAGGTTGATTCCCCCCTTCAGGGTCAGGATGAGTGGCTTCTGTAGGTTCATCAACTCCACCTTCCTCAACCACATTGTCTGGACATGGTATAGCTTCTTGTGGACACCCCCTTGTTTCCTGATTGGCCTGGGGCAGGTTAATCCCAAGGTTCTCCATAATCATCCTGAGATTGGCAGCTCTGTCTGATGCTTCTGAGAGGTCTTTCAGGTCATCCCAACTCTTTTCCTCATAGTATCCCTTAGTCTCCACAAACTTCACATCTCTTGATATTGAAACTTTTCTTGCCACTGGATCATAGCATTTATAACCCTTTTGTGTTGGGGAATAACCAATGAACATAGCCTTCGAGCTCCTGGCATCTAGCTTGGTCCTATGTTCCCCTGGTATCAACACAAAGCATAGACACCCAAATATTCTCAAATGACCCAAAGATGGTTTGTTTCTGTTGAGTACCTCAAATGGAGACATGTCATTGAGTATCTTGGTGGGAATTCTGTTGATGAGATAACAAGCAGTCATCACAGCATCACTCCAGAATCTCTTTGGGACATTGGTATGGAACATCATTGACCTAGCCACTTCCATTAGATGTCTATTCTTCCTCTCAGCTACCCCATTTTGCTGAGGAGTATACGGACAGCTTGTTTGATGTATGATCCCATGCTGAGCTAGATACTGCTTGAATGCTTGGCTTGTGTACTCTCCACCATTATCTGATCTGAGGATCTTCAATTTGGCATTGAAATGGTTGGAAACATGGTTATGGAAGTTCTTGAATGCCTCCAGTACCCGGTCTTTTGTTTGAATCAGAGTCACCCATGTGTATTTTGACTTCTCATCAATGAAGGTGACAAAGTACTTGTGATTCTCTCTGGACACACAAGGTGCTGTCCACACATCAGAATGAACCAGGTCGAAACACTTTTCATAGATAGTGCTAGACCTTGGAAAGACTGTCCTACAATGCTTCCCCAGGATACATGCCTCACATTCTTCATTCAGGAACACCATACCCGGAAGCATCAGGTTCAAGGCTCTAGGATGGGGATGTCCCAATCTAGAGTGCCATATGGTGCTCTCAACCCCATTAGAAGCACTGATCAGGCAGTGAGCAGGAGATACACTGGATATCTTAGTCTTCTCTAGGTGATACAATTCCTGATGGCCGTGCCCTCTACCAATAACCTGCCCTGTCTTCAAGTCTTGGAACTCAACATCATCAGGTCTAAAGACAACTTGACAATTCAGATCACTGGTTGCTCTTTTTACTGATAGCAAATTTGATGTAAACTGAGGCATATACAAGGCAGTTGATTCTTTATCAAACAACCTAAGGTTCCCTATCCCTTCTATCTTAACCTTATCACCATTTGCTATAAGCACATTCCCTGAGGCAGGCTTGATATCACTAACCAGGTTCCTATCACTAATCATGTGATGGCTAGCTCCTGAATCTATAATTATAGGTTTAGAGTCAGGAGAATATTTACCAACCTCCTTGGGTGAGATAAGGGCCTTGGCAGCTTTGATAAAAGACTCAATGTCTCTTCTGGTTACTGGAATATCAGGATTGATCGTCCCTGCCATACTCCTCCATGTTTCTTCTTCATCAGAATCACCACTGAGTGCTGAATACATGGTTCTTCCTTTAATTACTTGATGCTCAAACTCCTTGAGCTTAAATGTGCTTGGCTGGCTTCCTTGGGAATTTGGAAGCTTCCTTTCTTGAATGATATATCTTACCAGACTCTTGCATGGAGAATCCAAGCTTAGGAGAAGGCTGAAAACTCTGTCTTGCTCATAGACAGTTTGAAGACTCTCCCATAGATTCCCATAAACGTTTTGAAGCTTCTCCCATAGACTCTTGGCGGTTCTGACATGATAATAATCCTCCAAGATCTGTTTAGACAGAGAGCTGTGTATAATTCCAAGTGTTTTCTGTTCCTCTTGAACCCACTTGTCTCCATGCTTTAGGCAAGTAGCCTGACTATCCTCCTGAGCCATCCTCTTTGAAGTTTCAGCCTCCATGATGTGGCTGTCCCAAAGTCCATGACTCCCCAAGATAACTCTGGCTAATCTTGACCATACAATATAGTTAGGACCCTCTAGGGTCACTGGAATGAGATTCTCCTTCTTCATTTTCTTGGTCGGAATCAACCTTCCTATTTTTGGGAATTTCTGGAGCTGGAAATAATGAACAGCTGAAGAACAAGATGAACTTTGCCAAAAATAGAAATGAAACTCAGACTTGCGAAAGTAAGAGAAGAAACTGGTATCACCACCATTCTGAGTTTTCTGCCATATATATATCAAGAACAGCAAGAACAACTCAAGAACAGCAAGAACAACTCAAGAACAGCAAGAACAGCAGATTTTGAGAAATAATCAGAGTAGTAAAGTAGAGAATAAGGTTTCAGGAGCATATAGGCTCTGATACCATGTTAGAATTAGATAATCAGAGAGAGTTTAATTGAAGATTATGAAGAACAAGAGAGAGAGAGTGATTCTGGACGAAAATAGAGAGAGAATGAAGAGAATAAGTTTCTGATTGCTTGCTTGAAATATTCAGGATACAAGGTTATTTAACAATAGAAATCAGACAGAAGGAATAAACAATAGAGCCCACTTGGTCTGCTTGTCTAGCAGATTGTCTTCTTGTCTCCTTTCAAATTTGAATTACTCCTTCCCTCTTGTACAGTGGATTCCCACTCACTCAGCTTCTTTCTAGACGTGCCTTCTCTTGCCTTCCAAGGTAAGCTAGGTCAGATTGAAGACTTAGAGTCCAAGTTAACCATCAGACCTCTCTTTCCTTCTTGTCTTCGTTATTGCTTCATGTCAACACAGGTTTCAACAGGGAAGTCTCCTGCTCTTCTTCTTGCTGTAACAAGGCTATCCCACCAACTCAGAGCATAATCTTTGAACTCTGTAGGAGCAAGCTTCAGTTTGTACTCTTGAGTATAGTCTCTGCAGTTGAACACAAGTTCTATCTTCTTTTCCCATTCTAGATACTCTTCTGGATCAGCAGTGCCTTTGAACTCAGGAATCTTTAGTTTCAAACCACCCAGAGGATCATTGGTTTGTTGCCTTTCTTCTCTGTCACGCCTTTGTTCATTAGCTTGTGGTCTGTCTTCTCTGTCACGTCTCCTCCTTCTGGAGCCACTGGATCGATTTGCTTGGCTGTAATAGCTTTCTGTAGCAGACTGGTTTGGACTCCTCCTGGATCTCTCACATTCTGAAGGAACAACCTCAGCTCTGAAGTTTTCGAGTTTCTGATCCATCAAAGTAGACATCCTTGCAGTCAAAGCATCAAGCATCAGTTGATTCATTCCAGTATTCTGATTGCTTTCTTCCTCCATGGTTCCTGCAAATTACAAACACAATAACCAGTAAAGAGTTCACAGAAACAGATTACTGCAAACAGAGAATAAAATTTTCAGAGATATATTACTGCAACAGAGATCAATAGATTCGAAACTACAGTACAGGATACTATAATCAAGGATCAATGGAATTGAAATCAAGGATCTTTTTACTGTAAACAAAGATCAACAGCCAAGAAATTACAGAAACAGTTTTCTGCAAACAGAATATCACAGAAACAGACTCAATGATCTCTATGAACCCTAAAATGATTTCTGAAATAAAATTTCGATTAGGAACAGATTCAGCACTGGATTTAGGTAGATTAGACTCAGATAAACACGATTCTAACAGGGTTTTAGACTTAGAATAGATTCGATCAGAGAAGGTGAAAAGTCTAAAAACTGCAGAATCAAATTGATACAACCTGATGATGGAGATCTGCTCTGATACCACTTAATATGATCCTAGGTGAGAGGATCACGTCCCTGAATGCTCTCCAACGATTGTGATGATGAAACAAGTAAAGGATTGAGTTGATACTTCTAAGAGTTGCGGAAAGGCTCTTAGACTATCTAGGTTTGCTTGTAATGTAAGGATGAAGATCCGAAATACACTTAAACAAGCTTTGATCAACAAGTTTCAGAGAAAGTTTTTGATAGAAAGTTTGATGATTTATTGATCATTTTCGTCCATAATATATAGAGAAGAAGACTGTACATGCACAGCTTCTTGGAAACACACAAAACAATTAAAACAAAGACTGAGTTTAAATTTGAAAATAAGGAAAGGCTCCTAAGAGAGTTCTGGACGAAAATAGGATAGAAATGGGATAGAAATGGGCTTAGCTTCATCAAGAGGCTTTTGTATGAGTGTTGTGTCCAAGCCTCATTAAAAACCTAAGTTCAGAAAACCCAAATGGGACAAAACCAAACAAAGGAAAAGAGTGCAAGTCACAACACCTCTCTTGATGAATGTCTTAGATGGCTTGAATCACAACCAGTGTGGTTGGATAAGCACAATCTAGACTGCCCTGGATAGTGTATAAGAGTTGGTTAAGAGCTTGTTGGAATCTTGCTTTCTTGGATCTTGTCATTGGACCAAGTGGCACGTCTAGGTCCTTGCCCTTTGTTTCCTCAGGTTCAAGCTGGTCTTCAGTTCCATATTTCTCTTCTTTAAGCTTTGGTTCAAGCTGTTCCATCTCCTCAGTTCCTTTGCTGGTCAGGATCATATCAATTTCATTGTTATCTTGTGCTAATGGTCTGGTTAGTCCATCATAGTGGACTGGTATGCATTTAGAAGTTGGTCTAAGCTACTGGTCCCTATGGTTTTGATAAAACCAGTAACCATTAGCTTGTGTGATGTGCATTTAGTTGCTTGTTATCTCATGCTGTCTTGAATTGAATCTTGTGCATTCATATAGCTATTGCTTAAAATTGTTGCTTGATGCCTGTGTACTGTTCTAGGAGATTTCTAGCATTGTTTTGTCTTGTTCTTGTCTTAGCTCATTTGTTTGTGTGCTGTATGGTCTAGGCGAGTTTATTAGAGCCTGTTTTGTTTCTTGTTGCATTGCTAGAGGCCTAGGAGAGTTTCCTGGTCATGTGTTGCATTCATAGTTGTGTAGCTTGATTAGATGAGTTGTCTAGTGTATGCTACTGTCATAAATTGTCATTGCATTCTGCTACTGTCATATGTGTGATAAAATGAGCCTAGATGCCTTGTAACTGATGAGTTATCATACCTGAGCATTTAGTGAATTGGTTGCATGGATTTGAACTAAATGAGTTGTTTAGATTATGTCCATTGCATTTTCTTAAAGCATTGGGATCAGAATTGGTGAGTTACCAAGGTCTGATCCTAGTGTGTGTGGTCTGATTCTTGCTGGAGTTTGAGTGATGTTTCAGGTACACAAGTGTTGTCTCTCTCCATCATCAAATCAAGACAAAGAAGAAGACTTTGCCCATGAGTTCAGAGCCTACAGAGTCTGTATATTCCTGACCATGGAAAGATCACTTTTGTGTAGAGAACCGGTTGAATTAAGCGCAGCCTGTTTGGGTGTTGAGCACCTGGTTCAGAAGACTTACAAGAGGCAGTGGAGAAGAGATTAAGGGAGGAACCGGTTGACTTAAGCGCAGCTGTAGGGGTGATGCGCTCCTGGTTTCAAAACTCAATGTTGCTCACTTCCAAGCTTGGTCCTTCACTTATTCTCTCTGGATCAAGCTTGAGGAGGGGTAATGATGAGCATTTCTGAAGGTCCAAGTCTTCCATTTCCTCACTTCAGATCAGAAGTGAGAGTATGCAAGTGGTGGAATTCACCCTTGCAAGATTTCTCATCAGCTGGATCATAGAAACATCAGCAAGGACAGCAACAACTTGGTGTAAGAACAGATGGCCATCAGAGACTACTTGGCAAGAAGATCAGGTGGAGAGGTAAGCTGATTAGAATACTATGAATCAGCCCAAGGCTTGGGAGTTAGAACAGTTACCTTCTGGTTGGGGAAGCTATGGATCAGCTTCTATATGGAGTTAGAACAGTTACCTTCAGTTGGGAAGCTATGAATCAGCCCATAGCATGTGTGCTTGTACCTGGTTGATAAAGCTTCAAGAAGAGGCTTGAATGGTGATTTCAAAGTACCTACTGGCTCATGAGAAAAGGCAGGCTTTGACTCAATCCCTAAATGGAGGCAAGAAGCCAGAAGAAAGGGGGAGACAAGCTCTGATTATAACAAGAAGCTCAAGGCTGATTTCAGTATGTAGCAAGTGGCACTTAATCTAAATGTGAAGCAAGGGTGCCAGATTGCCATCGAAGAAAGGCCATGATACAGGGTTTGTGAGTCCCTCAACATGATCATAAGGCTCATAAACCCACTGGCCAATCCCCAGGCTGAAGTAGTTGCACTCTTTTTCCCTAAGTATGGTTTTATCCCAAGAGGTTTTCCATACTTAGTTTTTTAATGAGGCAAGTACTCTCAGTTCAAGCTTGCCCAAGGATCTCCTGTGGTCAAGCTTGAGGGGGAGTGTTAGAATGAAGAAGGAATAGCCCAAGGAAACAAGTTATTGAGGATTCAAGGCGAATAGAAGAAAATATGCTTTGCAAACTTGAAAATGAAGCTGGTCCGTACAATCTTGATCCACAAGTAACCAAGCTGACCTAAACTACCTTGCAAGGCAGGAAAGGAGTGGGAAGGCTAAATGAGACGTTGGCAGCCTCTCTTAAGTAAAGAAAATTAGTTTTAATTTAAATAAGATATGCTGGTTTGAATTGGAGTGAGAAGGTCACATGTGCTGCATTGGAGGTTGAAGACAGCTGTCACTTTCACTCCATGGAGACCACACCAAGACCTGTCACATTCTCTCCAACTCTGAATGTGCCATCCTTGGCCTCTACTAAAGAAGGACTCAGTTTATATTAAGGAAAGAACATCACATGTGCATAAGAGAGTGTAGCCGACCTGTCACTATCATCAATGGGAGACTGCACCACCATCTCTCCTCCTGTCCATTTCTACTCATTTGGACGTGCCATTCCTTGTCTGTATCCTCCTTGGCTGCTTCTCATTTCCTTACAGAATTATTTGTTTAATAGAACCTATATTTAGTCATTGTTTATTGTTAGCATTTGCCTATTTAAAGGCTGGTTGTAACCTAAGGCAAACTAAGTGAGAATTAAGTTTCTCCTTCACTTATTCTCTCTATTCTCTTACTCTCTGGTTTCTTTACACTCTCATACTCAGTCTCACACGAACTATTCTCATTCTCCATCAATCTCCATTGGTCTTCACTTATACTTCACTAATCTTACTCATTCTCTTCTCTTGACTACAAACTGATTCTCTCTACCATTCTCTTGTTTACTTACGACCAGAATCATCCATACACCATAATAACTTCATTTCTCTCTATTCTCACAAGCAGACAGAAGAGAAAATAATAAACAAATACATCAGAAACAGCCAAATTGGCTCAGCCAGCAGCAGAGAAAGGGACAGGTCTGAAGTGGTCCCAAGAATTCAAATTCAAATTCTTCAGCTCACATGTGACTTCTTTCCTTGTCTCCAACGTCCATATAGTCTTGGTGTGACCAGACTAAAGTTTTCTGGTTAAGGTAACCAGTTCTGATCCATTTAGCACTTCCCCTTGTCTTGCACGCCAAGTTAGGGCACTTCCTCTTGTCTTGCACGCCAAGTTAGGGCAAGGTTGTACGGACAACCTTGTTCCACAAGCTTCACTTAAACACTGCTTATTCTTCTGATTGTATTGTCTTTTATCTCTTGATGTCTTCATGTCAACAGCTAATGTGCCAAAGAGGTTTTGGAGTGATGTGGTGTCTACTGCTTGTTATCTGATAAATCGAACCCCAACTAAGGTTCTTGAAGATCAATCACCCTTTGAGGTGTTGAACAAGCATAGACCAGCCTTAGATCATATCAAGGTCTTTGGTTGTCTCTGCTTTGTTCATAAACCGGGGGAGCTAAGAAACAAGTAGGAGGCCAAGAGCACAAAGGGGATGTTTATTGGTTACTCACCTACTCAGAAAGGGTACAAGTGTTATGATCCAGCAACCAGAAGGGTAGTGGTGTCTAAAGATGTGAAGTTCGTGGAAGAACGAGGGTTCTATGAGGAGAAGAACCAAGCAGAACTCAAGGATTTGGCGTCTGACAAGGCAGCCAACTTAAGGATAATTTTGGAGAATCTTGTGATTAACTTATCCCAGGATCCAAGGAGTGGGGGAGGACAACAACAAGAAGGTCCTCCCACGGCTAATGGGCAAGAACCCCACCTTGATCATGAGGGGGGAAATGAACCAGAGGAGCAGTATGATGAAGGCTCCACACATGATCAAGGTATGGATAAAGGTGATGAAGAAGTGGGAAATGGAAACCTGATGCGCCCCTAGGATGCTCTTTGGTTGATGGGAGTGGATAGATCCTTGCAAGAACGAATCAGAGACTCAAGTTCTTCAAGGTTGCGGATCGAATGGTGACACAAGAGGGATGATAAGATCTCTTGATACTCTTAGATGAATAACTCGGATATAACACACCAAGCAAACACCCTTAGGTTTCCTGGATACTACACACCAGAAGAACTCGACAACTTGTCTTAGAGAGAGAGCCGTCAAGAAGAAAAGAATACTCGTTGATTAAAGGACGGATGAGTACAATAGGGTTTAGAGACCCATTCAAATAAAGAGAAACCGAGAACATGCTCTCTAGGGTTTCGGAAATAAGCAAAAAGGAAACTATAGTTTAACTTTAACATAAGCTTTAAAATGACATAAAAATGTAAACTTCTTTAGCCTTGGACCGAGAATAGGGCCTAAGTGATGTGAAGACAAGTTGTGGCCTCGTTAAAAACCTTCTTCCGGAAAACCTCGTGGGACAAAACCAAAAGCAAGGAAAAGAGAACGCACCCCATGTCTTGCCTAGACACTAACTCAGCTTGATGTAGAGATGGCTTGAATTGTGATCAAGACATCTCGAATCAGACCTTGTCCAAGACTTTCTTATTGTGGATGTGAAGTGAGTAATCCAACAACATTCTCTTTAAGCTTCTTGACTCTAGAACGAGTCATGGGACCTTCAGGAATGGCTAGGGCATCATCACCAGGCTGCTGGTGCAATGTGGCTTCATGTGGCTCATCTAGACTCTCCTTCGTTCTCCTTAGTGATCCGGTCCATGATCACATCATCTCCTCCCTCTTGAAAAGGATTTGTCCTCAAATCAGGTTCATCTACAGCAAAAGGAGCCAAGTCAGTGACATTGAATCTATTTGATACATCATACTTACCTTGGAGATCAAGTTTGTAGGCATTGTCATTGATCTTGTGGATGATCTCGAAAGGTCCATCAACCCTTGGCATCAACTTGGACTTCCTCTCGTTGGGGAACCTATCCTTCCTCATGTGCAACCAAACTTGGTCACCTACTTCAAAGGCTCTCACACGTCTCCCTTTGTTGGCTTGCTTCTCATAAAGCTTTGTTTTCTGCTCAATGTTTTGTCTAGCCTTCTCATGGATTCGTTGGACCATCTCTGCTTTCTTCTTGCCATCTAGGCTGATCCTTTCACACTCAGGTAAAGGCATTAGATCCAAAGGAGAGGTGGGATTGAACCCATAAACAATCTCACAGGTGAATACTTAGAAGCAGAATGCATAGCATGGTTGTATGCAAATCACAGTGTGGTAAGTATTCTTCCCATGTCCTTAAGTTCTTTTTAATGAATGCACGCAGGAGTGTTCCTAAGGTTCTATTAACCACTTCAGTTTGTCCATCAGTTTGCGGATGACAAGTAGTAGAAAACAACAGTTTAGTGCCTAGCTTAGACCAAAGTGTCTTCCAGAAGTAACTAAGAAACTTAGTGTCCCTATCAGAAACTATAGTTCTAGGCATGCCATGCAAACGAACAACTTCTTTAAAGAACAGGTTAGCAACATGCAATGCATCATCAGTCTTATGACATGCTATGAAATGTGCCATCTTAGAGAACCTATCAACAACAACAAAGATTGAGTCCTTTCCGGTTCTAGTCCTAGGCAATCCTACAACAAAGTCCATGGAAATGTCATTCCAGGGATGGTGTGGAATGGGTAAAGGAGTATACAAACCCTGGGATTGGACTTGGGACTTGGCATGCTTGCAAGTAGCACACCTCCCACAGATTCTCTCCACATCTCTCTTCATATGCGGCCAATAGAAGTGATCCTGCAAAACTTTTAAGGTCTTGGCAATCCCAAAGTGTCCCATTAGACTGCCCCCATGGGATTCCCTGACAAAAAGATCTCTCAAAGAGCAGTTAGGCACACATAACCTATTGTCATAAAACAAGTAGCCTTCTTGTCTAAAGTAATGCCCTGCAGCAAACTTCTCAGAAGAAGCATAAGCTTCCTTGAAATCATGGTCAGTATCATACATATCTTTTATCTGCTCAAATCCAAGCAACTTAGCATCTAGAGTGGTCAAGAGAACATACCTCCGAGATAGTGCATCAGCAACTATGTTCTCCTTACCTTGTTTATACTTGATCACGTATGGGAAGGTCTCAATGAACTCAACCCACCTTGCGTGTCTCTTCACTACAAGAGAACATACCATATTCCGAGAAAATTTCCTACAAAATGCATTGTCAGAAAATTACCTACCATGTACTGAGAAAATGGCGAGGAAGTCAAAAAATCGCCGGTAGCTTGTAGCCATTTACCGACAAAACCATTTTCTCAGTATTTTGTCAGAAAATTTTCTCGGAATGTTCCGTGAAACATGTGTTCTCAGTAACTTATCGGATAGTTCATCGGAACTTTGGAGCAAATTACCTGCGACTGAATGTTGTCGTAAAAAGCTCAGAAAACATGACTCAAATCATCAGTTTATTCTCGGAATCTGAAACTGTGTTTGCCGCTTAAATATTTTGACAATCTTAAAATTCCCGGTTAAAATTGAGCATTTTTATTCCGAGGGAAAGCCGATAAACATGTTATTATATAGCAAAGCTAGATCTGTAGAGAAACCTAACTTTGCACCCAAAAATTTTCAGATTCTTGAAACGATTAGGTTTACTAGATCCATGGGCTTAATATATAATATCATCTCTGGGATGATACCGTCGCTGATTCCGTCCTTGATATCTTCTCTGATACCGTCGCATGATTGTCATTCTTATGTTTGTTTTTTCTTTCTTGGTCCAGATTAATTGGCCGTGATTTAGATAGTTCAGACGGTGGAAGCATTAGATTCTACGGTGTAGATTCACCGGAAGATTGAACGCAGCATCATGACAGTAAAAACACCAGGATACCAAGGTGGTTCAGCTCGTATTTTTCATACTCTGTTTTGTATATGCAAAACAGAGTGTTTATAGCTTCACGTAATTCAATAAAATTCATCTTTACAGAAACATAATCTTCAATTTCTGTTTCCATTATGTTCTAATACTTTTATTATAATAGTTAGATCCTTATAAAATTAAAACATGTTTGGTTTCTGTTAATTTTTTTTTGTTTTTTTTTAAATCACATTTATTTTCCTCGGAAATTACTTGGAACTTTGGATGACTCGTTCCGTCAATTATCCGGTGATATTGTTGCCAGCCAACGGAATCCCGTCTGAAACAACCGACAACTTTGTGATAATGCATTTCATCGGGGTTTTTGTTATCGGAAAGTAGCTATGAAGTTCCGACAATATTTACCGACAACTTACCAAGAACCTGTTTTGTCGGTAATTTCCGATGATTTACTTACATACCCAATTTAGCGAGAACCAAACTCCGACCATTTGCTGTTTCTCGGGAATCCACCGGAGATCCTCATTTCCGATGATTATGTGAGGAATGTGGTCGTCGGGTAACAGCTCTTTTTCTTGTAGTGCTTGCTAAGCTTACTCTGCCCTTTTAGATACTTTAGGGACTCATGATCAGTGTGTATGACAAACTCCTTGGGCCACAAGTAATGTTGCCACATTTGTAATGCCCTCACCAAGGCATACAGTTCTTTGTCATAGGTTGCATAGTTGAGAGTGGCTCCTCCAAGCTTCTCACTGAAGTAGGCTATAGGTTTCCTATCCTGCATCAATACAGCACCAATTCCAATTCCTGAGGCATTGTTAGAATTATGAAAGTATGATGAGAATAGAAGAGAATGGTCGAGTTTGGTTGAGTTTGAGTGAAGAACAAGAGAGATGAACTCAAGAACACATTTCTGGACAGAATAGAGAGAGATAGAGAGAGAGTGAGAGAGAGAGAAAGAGAAAGGAGGATTCGAAATCCTTACTACATTTCATGCTTGTTTACATATTAATAAAGAGACAAGAGAGAGACATTCAGAAGAAAACAAAGAGGAAATATTAAAATAAGTTGCTTCTGCTCTGTGAATGTGACAGCACCTCCAACAGCTCTATTGCTTAGCAAGACATGTGACTCTTTCAAATTCAACTTGTCACAGATATATCTTGCTCCCCAACGGTCTTCTAAGTCTCCAGAAGTGTATCTTGGTCGACAATGCTTCCTTGCCTTATCTTTTCCATTTGTCCTCTTAGTCTCTCTTTTGGTTCTTCATCTCAATACTCCCCTCAAGCTTGACTATAGGGACTGGTCAAGCTTGGAAACATGAAGAACTTCCCTCACTAAAACCTTAGTGTGCAAAACCCAGTGGGATAAAAACACACTAAGGAAAAAGAGTAGAAGCCTCCATGTTAGGAGAGCTAGTGAGATGTGAGGTCTATGAGTCCCAACTTAGAGTGGATGAACTCACATACTTTGGTGCTTGCTGCCTTGGTGAAAATGTCAGCAAGCTGGTCTTCACTTCTTGTGTAGCAAGGTAGAATGATTTGCTTCTCCACAGCTTGTCTGACCTTGTGGCAGTCTACTTCAATATGTTTGGTCCTTTCATGAAAGACTGAGTTGCTGGCGATGTGAATGGCAAGCCTGGTTGTCACAATGCATTGTGATGGGTGATGTTGTCTCGATTCCCAAGTCCCCAAGCAACCCCTTGATCCATATCAACTCATTGGTGAGCTTTCTCATAGCTCTATACTCTGCCTCAGCGCTGGAACATGATACAACTTTCTGCTTCTTGCTTTTCCAAGTCACCAAATTGCCTCCAATGAATGTACAATACCCAGTAGTTGATTTTCTATCAACCCTATCTCCTGCCCAATCAGCATCACAATATCCAGTGATCTCAGTGCTTCCATTGCATCCCATCCAAACACCTTGACCAGGAGCTTCTCTCAAGTATCTCAAGATCCTCTCCACCATGTTCCAGTGATGAACCTTAGGAGCTTGCATGTGCTGACTGACTTGGTTCACAGCAAAACAAATGTCTGGCCTTGTGATAGTTAAGTAAATAAGTTTCCCAACCATCCTCCTATACTTCTTGATATCTCCAAATGGCTTATCTTCAACTCCCCCTCTCGCAGAACCTTGTAGCCATCTTCAAGTGGAGTTTTTGCTGTCCTTCCTCCAAGATCACCTGCCTCACTCAATAGATCAAGGGCGTACTTTCTTTGAGATAAGAACAGCCCCTCTTTAGACCGGCATATCTCAATCCCTAGAAAGTACTTTAGTTCACCCAAGTCTTTAATATCAAAAGAAGATTTGAGAAAGGATTTGTTAAGGAGATACCTTCCTTATCACTTCCTGTTATGATAATGTCGTCCACATAGATTAGTATAACCACAATGCCTTGTTGACTGGTGAGGGTAAAGAGAGTGTGATCAGCTTCAGACTTGATGAACCCTTTTCCATTGAGTGTTGTACTTAGCTTATGGTACCAGGTTCTTGGTGATTGCTTTAACGCCATAGATTGCTTTCTTCAATCGCAAGACATTCCCTGGTTTGACAAGGTGTTCTAGGCCAGGAGGTGGTCTCATGTAAACTTCATCTTCCAATTCACCTTGTAGGAAAGCATTCTTGACATCCATTTACCATAGATCCCATTCCAAGTTGACTGCCAATGAGAGAACAATCCTTATTGTGTGGAGCTTGGCCACTGGAGCAAATGTATCAAGGTAATCCTCCCCATAGACCTGAGTAAAACCCCTTGCAACCAGTCTTGTCTTTTTTCTTTCTGGTTTTCCATTGGCTAGGTACTTGATGGTGAAGAGCAAGCAGCTTGACACAGCTTTCTTGCCTTTGGGAAGCTCAGCATCATACCAGGTATCATTCTTGATCATAGCATTGATCTCATCTCCAACTGAGTCTTTCCACTCTTCATCCTCCATTGCTTCTTCATATGATCTTGGAATGTATTCCTGGTCCAACTCCATGATGAAAGCTTGATGTTCTTCTTGTTTGACATGAAGACATCAAGAGATAAAAGACAATACAATCAGAAGAATAAGCAGTGTTTAAGTGAAGCTTGTGGAACAAGGTTGTCCGTACAACCTTGCCCTAACTTGGCGTGCAAGACAAGAGGAAGTGCCCTAACTTGGCGTGCAAGATAAGGGGAAGTGCTAAATGGATCAGAACTGGTTACCTTAACCAGAAAACTTTAGTCTGGTCACACCAAGACTATATGGACGTTGGAGACAAGGAAAGAAGTCACATGTGAGCTGAAGAATTTGAATTTGAATTCTTGGGACCACTTCAGACCTGTCCCTTTCTCTGCTGCTGGCTGAGCCAATTTGACTGCTTCTGATGTATTTGTTTATTATTTTCTCTTCTGTCTGCTTGCCTATTGTTTCCCTATTTATGGGTTGTTCCCATAACACATTAAGCAAGGAAATCATTTCTCTCCTTCTCTCTCTTTACATTTCGAAATCTCTTCTCTCTCTCTCTTGTTCTTCATGTTCTTCAGTTTCCAGCAAGTAAACTCTCTCTAAATCTCTTATTCTCACATGGTATCAGAGCACTTATGCTCTTGAGACCTATTCTTCTTCATTCTTTTACTTAACTTCCGCAAATCTCTGAGTTTTCTTTTCTATTTTTGGCAAAGTTCATCTTGTTCTTCAGCTGTTCTTCATTTCCAGCTCCAGAATTTGCCAAAAATGGAAAATACCAAAGTAAACATTCCAGTTACTCTCAAGGGAGATAACTATCTTTTATGGTCAAGGCTTGTCAAGACAGCCTTGAGAGGACGAGGTCTCTGGTTCTATGTGACAGAAGACAAACCATCAAAGAAGACCATCCTAGGAGAGGATGGTACTGAAGTGGTGTTGGCTGGCAAGGACAAATGGGGTCAGGAGGACCTCATGGTGTTGTCTATCATCCAGAACAGCCTTGAAGCTTCAATCCTGGAAGCTTACTCCTACTGTGAGACCTCCAAAGAGTTGTGGGATACACTTAGGAAGGTGTATGGAAACATGTCTAATCTGAGCAGGGTGTTTGAAATCAAGAAAGAGATCAACAACCTGAAACAAGATGAAGGAGAGTTCAACCAGCATCTTGGAAAATTTAGAAGCTTATGGTCAGAGCATAACATGCTAAGACCAAGTTCTAGTGATCCTGAAGTCTTAAGAGAAAGGCAAGAACAGAATGTGGTCTTTAGTTTGCTACTCACTCTAAATCCATCATACAGTCAGCTGATCAAGCATGTTCTTAGAGAAGAAAAGCTCCCAAGTGTAGAAGGTGTGTGTGCGCTTATCCAGCAAGAACAAGCTACTCACACACTCTTTGAGAAGGAAATGAAGTCAGGTCATCCTACAAACAACAGGATGGGAAAGAATGGGAAAGTTGTGTTGTTTCATGAGTACAAGAGGACTAAGAAACAACATAGAAGAAATATTTTGAAACAAAGGAAGATGGTGTGAGAATAGAGATAAAATGGTGAGAATGAAAATATGTGAGAGTCTGGTTGACAGAAAACAAGAGAATGGATGAGAGACAAGAGTATGAGGCAGGATTGCCTTGAATGAGAGAATGAGAGATTTTAGTGAGGTTGAGAGTGTTTGTGAGTGTGAGGTCGTGTGACCAAAGAGTAAGAGACTTGAGAGAGTATATGAACTAGACAATAGGAGATTTGGTGAAAGAGAGACTTAACTCTCACTTCAGAGAGTATGAGAGATTATGGAGAGTTTATGAGAGTTTCTGAGTATGAGAGAGTGGATGAGACTTAGAGAGAATATGAGAGTGTATGAACCAGAGAGAATAATGAAGGAGGAGGCTCAATTCTCCTTAAACATTTCGTGGTTACATGGAGGCTTTATATAGCCAGAGACCAGAAACTTACAAGACATTAAACTAACAATAAAACAGTGAATTTAAAATACTATTATTGTAGGAAATGAAGTTCAGAGCAGGTTGGGACAGACTGGTGTGGAGCAAGATGTGGCATGGACAGTCTGGCACGTCCAAAGGAAGAGAAAGTGACTAGAGGAAGAGGCACATTCAGCTTGGTGTGATAGTGACAGGTCCAGCTGCTTCTCCAAAGCACCCATGTGACTTCTACTTGTCCAAATCAAACCAGAACTGAGTAATTCCATTCAAACTTGATTCCCTTTACTTCTGGAGGCTACCAACGTCCATATTAAGTCTCCCCAACTCGTTTCTTGCCTTGCAAGGTAAGTTAGGGCTAGATGAGTTGCTTGTGGAGCAAGACTGTACGGACAGATTCAAATCTGCTTGTTCCAGATGCTTGATTTGCTTGCTCCTGATTTGCTTGGTCTCTTCATCAACTCCAGCTTTGTTTGTTCATTCCAACAGATGGATATAAGGATGGCCAGGAATTTGCTCAAGCAGATTGAACCTCAGACAATTGAAGGAAAGACCATGTATTCTTGATATGGGCACAGAATGAGCCTTGATAGAATGGAAGATGGGAGACAAGCAAATGGTCCGAATAACCAACTTACTGATCTTGATGGATGGATGATGAATGAAGTGGAGGATGGATTCAGTTTGTTTGGTCGTATAACCAACCCAAAAAGAACAGTGGATGGAGATGGATGGAGTGATGATTGAGTCACACAATCTGGTGGATCGATGGACGCCACAAAGCTCTGTGGAAGGAAGCTTTGATAAGTCAGGATGCTCAAGAGCTGCTTCTCACAACACTCTAAAGACTTAAGACAATAGTTTTGAGAAACTAGAAAAACTGTATTTGCATTAATAAAAGTTCAAAGGGGTGATTTACAATGAGGCAAATGAATTGAGCTTTATAGACTCGACCTAAGACTGTTCTAACAGTCATAAAATGACAAAAGGAAACAGAATAACTCGAAGATAAAGTCTTGGCAGTAATGACATTGATGGCTCCAAGAATATGGTCTTTTAGCATGATTTGGTGCACCATCAATGGAAACTTGGGAGCCTTTGTATCTTGAAAGCTTCTGGACGTGGCCATGGTTTGATAACCTTCCTGATATTCTTTATAAGTTCCTTGAATGATAATATAGCCGTTGGTCCTTGTCTCCCTTGGTTTGAAGAGTTTCAATAAAACATGTCGGTTTGGCCAATTTGAGCAAACCGGGTCTATCCTCTGTTCTGATTGGATTCGGCTTGATCTGATGGGTGCTGGTGCATATTAGGACTCCTGGATAATCTAGAAAGAACTCCAAAACGTGGTAGTTTTGATGGCTGAGTCGTATGAGTTATTGCATCAAATCTACAAGCATCCAAATAAGGCAAGTTTTGGTAAATGAGGATCCTCTTGATCCTATGATTGCTGGTGCATGGAACAAACTTGTCTGGATCTTCTGGAACTTTGGATGGACCTCCTGAATGTATATATTGATCTCCTGGTCGCCAATGTTTGGTTTGCAGCTGATTGAACCAAGTATCTTCCATATATGGCAAGTGTAGGACTGGTTTGGCATGGTTTGGGAAATTGATCATAACTTGAATTTCTCTCGTTTGTTTCTCCTCATTCTGGGCTTGTTGGAAAGCTAAGAAACCCATATTGAATTCTTTGGTTGGTTTTGGTTCATTACACTTCTCCATTGGGCTTGAATATTCTTCTAAAGTTGGGTACTCGCAGTTAGACGGACTGGGGAACCTTCGGTTTGTAAAATTCATATCTTCTTGGTCCGGATATCTTTGAAGATGATTCCAATTGGGGTTGACTCCTTGTTGAGTGTAGTATGCATGAAAATTGGTTTCATGGCAAAATGTCTCCTTGTTAGTGAAATACGCCGTTTTTAATTAACACATATCCTGGCTGGTCCTTTGGCTGGTGGATTGGTGCAACTGGTTGGTCTCTGGTTCAGGTACTGGTTGGATGGCCTCATCATACCCTCTCCCTTGAAAACGTTTCGACCTCGAAACTAGATAACCTGCACAAAGATAGAGCAAGTTAGGTTTCATTCTTCTTTGAGAGTCTAGAATACCTCGGTATTGTGTTGGTTTGGGGATAGGTTGGGCATCAGGTGGTTCTCCTTCGAGTAGATAGGATAGGATAACTCCTCTTCCTTTTTTCAGGGTGGGCCTGCTCTCTTTGAGCTGAATGTAGTTTTAGCATTCTGTTCTTTGATGGCAGTGGTGCTGATCTCCATTTGTAATGATGCCTTCTTGTTATGGACTTGATGTAAGTAACAAGTTCTTCTCAGGTGGATGCTTCTTATGATAATTATGATTGGTTCCTGAAACAATCAAAGCATTCTGGACAAGAAACAAGTGCATTATATCTGGAAATGGACTTGTATAAACATAATGTGTAAGGGCTAGCCTTACATTGATAGCATCAACAAGTTGTAGGATGATTTTCTCCCACCTTTGAACTCGGTTTGCTTGTTCTTCTTCCGCCCTTATCCCTGGATCAAAACCTTTGGGCAAAGACAAGCACATGATATCTGTGTAATCAGGTGACAGATACATATTTTAAATAGAGAAACATACCTTGCTAATTAGTGATCCGAATTGCAATGGGGTAGAATCTCTTTTGGTCTTGTTTCTGGTCAGAAACTGTGGTCATCACCCTTGACATTTCCTTTTTGTGAGCAGTGTATTCTTCTTTGTTTTCTAAACCTGTTTCACATCCTCTTGGACAAGAGAAGTGCATTAATCTTGTCATGGAGTTAATAAGATCAATCTGGTCTAATGTGAATTTTACCTCAGGCTTTGCAACTTGAACAATCCTAATATGATCCTAGGTGAGAGGATCACGACCCTGAATGCTCTCCAACGATTGTGATGATGAAACAAGTAGAGGATTGAGTTGATACTTCTAAGAGTTGCGGAAAGGCTCTTAGACTATCTAGGTTTGCTTGTAATGTAAGGATGAAGATCCGAAATACACTTAAACAAGCTTTGATCAAACAAGTTTCAGAGAAAGTTTTTTGATAGAAAGTTTGATGATTTTATTGATCATTTTCGTCCATAATATATAGAGAAGAAGACTGTACATGCACAGCTTCTTGGAAACACACAAAACAATTAAAACAAAGACTGAGTTTAAATTTGAAAATAAGGAAAAGGCTCCTAAGAGAGTTCTGGACGAAAATAGGATAGAAATGGGATAGAAATGGGCTTAGCTTCATCAAGAGGCTTTTGTATGAGTGTTGTGTCCAAGCCTCATTAAAAACCTAAGTTCGGAAAACCCAAATGGGACAAAACCAAACAAAGGAAAAGAGTGCAAGTCACAACACCTCTATGAATGTCTTAGATGGCTTGAATCACAACCAATGTGGTTGGATAAGCACAATCTAGACTGCCCTGGATAGTGTATAAGAGTTGGTTAAGAGCTTGTTGGAATCTTGCTTTCTTGGATCTTGTCATTGGACCAAGTGGCACGTCTAGGTCCTTGTCCTTTGTTTCCTCAGGTTCAAGCTGGTCTTCAGTTCCATCTTTCTCTTCTTTAAGCTTTGGTTCAAGCTGTTCCATCTCCTCAGTTCCTTTGCTGGTCAGGATCATATCATCCTCTCCCACTTGAGAAGGATTTGACCTCAAATCCGATTCTTCTGCAAAATAAGGAACTAAATCAGTAACATTGAAGCTTGAGCTCACATTATACTTACCTTGCAAATCCAATTGGTAGGCATTGTTGTTGATCTTTCTGATGATTTTGAAAGGACCATCAATCCTAGGCATGAGCTTGGATTTTCTTCCATTAGGAAACCTCTCCTTCCTCAAGTGTATCCAAACTAAATCTCCTTCTTCAAAAAGCATTTCCTTTCTTCCTTTGTTGGCTTGCTTGACATAGAGTTTGGTCTTGTTTTCTATATTGTTCCGGGCCTTCTCATGTATCTGCTTAACAAGCTCAGCTTTCTTTTGCCCATCAAGACTAACTCTTCACTCAAAGGTAAAGGCATTAGATCCAAAGGTGATAAAGGACTGAATCCATAAACAATCTCAAATGGAGAAAACTTAGATGCAGAATGCTTCGCATGATTATAAGCAAACTCTACATGAGGCAAACATTCTTCCCAAGTTCTAAGGTTCTTTTAATCAATGTACGCAACAAGGTAGACAAAGTTCTATTGACAACTTCAGTTTGTCCATCAGACTGTGGATGACAAGTAGTAGAGAAACACAATTTAGTTCCTAATTTAGACCACAACGTTTTCCAAAAGAAACTAAGGAACTTAGTGTCTCTATCAGAAACAATTGTCCTAGGCATGCCATGAAGTCTAACAATCTCCCTAAAGAACAAACTAGCAACATTCACAGCATCATCAGTCTTATGGCAGGGAATAAAATGAGCCATTTTAGAAAACCTATCAACGACAACAAACACTGATCTTTTCCAGTCTTAGTTCTAGGTAATCCAACAACAAAATCCATGAAATGTCATGCCATGGATGCAAAGGAATAGGTAAAGGAGTATACAGACCGTGGTTTTGGATTTTAGACTTAGCTTGCTTGGAAGTTACACATCGTTCACAAGTTTTCTCAACATCCCCTCCTCATGTGTGGCCAAAAGAAGTGTTCTTGCCATCACTTGCAGTGTCTTAGCCACGATAAAATGTCCCATAAGTCCACCTGCGTGAGCTTCTTTGACAAACAAATCTCTCAAAGAGGAGTTAGGCACACATAGTCTATTTTCATAGAAGAGAAATCCATCATTCTTGAAGTACTTACCACGTCCAAACTTCTCACATGAAACATATATTTCTTTAAAATCAGAATCAGTAGTGTATAGATCTTTTGATTTGCTCAAATCCAAGCAGTTTAGTTTCAAGAGTGCTTAAGAGAACATACATCCGAGAAAGTGCATCAGCAACTATGTTTTCTTTACCTTTCTTGTACTTGATCACATAGGGAAAGGTTTCAATGAATTCAATCCATCTAGCATGCCTCTTGTTCAGTTTCTGTTGTCCCTTGAGGGTGCTTGAGAGACTCATGATCAGTATGGATGACGAACTCCTTAGGCCAGAGATAGTGCTGCATGTTTGCAATGCTCTTACAAGTGCATAGAGTTCTTTATCATACGTTGGGGTAGTTCAGAGTAGCCCCTCCAAGATTTTCACTAAAGAAAGCTATGGGTTTCTTCTCCTGCATAAGCACAGCACCTACACCAACACCAGATGCATCACATTCTATTTCCAAATGTTTTAGAAAAGTCAGGGAGAGAAAGAACTGGTGATTGGTGAGTTTCTCCTTTAAATTTTGGAATGCTTCTTCCTGGGCTTGTTCCCCACTTGAACCCCACGTTTTTCTTGATCACTTCAGTGAGTGGTGCAGCCAAGGTACTGAAAATCTTTGACAAATCTTCATATAGAATCCGGCTAGACCATGAAAGCTTCTCACTTCTCCAACTGTTTTGGGGCTTGGCCGATCTTTAATAGCTTTGATCTTGTCTTCATCAACCTTGATGCCCATCTGCACTCAACAACAAAACCTAAAAAGACAAGTTATCTGCTCCAAAGTACATTTCTTTAAATTAGTCAAACCAATGACTCTGCTCTAAGCACTTCTAGAACCTTTCTAAGATGCTCACAATGTTCATTCAAGTTTCTTGCTGTAAATCAGAATATCATCAAAGTAAACCACACAACAAATGACCAATGAATGCTCTCAGAACATGATTCATTAAACCTCATGAAAGTGCTAGGTGCATTAGTTAACCCAAATGGCAATTACTAACCATTCATATAATCCCTGTTTTGTTTTAAAGGCAGTTTTCCACTCATCACCTTCTTTCATTCTAATATTGGTGATACCCACTTTTTTAAATCTACTTTAGAAAAGATACTTGAGCCATGCAATTCCATCAAGCATATCATCTAGCCTAGGATGGGATGTCGATACTTTACAGTGATAGTATTGATGGCTTTCTGCAATCGACACACATTCCCAACTCCCATCTTTCTTTGGCACAAGTAAGACTGGTACTGCACATGGGGCTCATGCTCTCACGTATGTGTCCTTTGTCCATAAGCTCAGTGACTTGTTCTGTAGTTCCTTTGTCTCCAAAGGATTGGTTCTATAAGCTGGCTTGTTTGGCAGTGAAAGCTCCTGGGTATGAAATCAATTTGGTGGCTTATTCCTCTAATAGATTTGATCTTGTCTCATCAACCTTGATGGCCATCTGCACTCACAACAAAACCTAAAAAGACAAGGTTATCTGCTCCAAAGGTACATTTCTTTAAATAGCAAAGTCAATGACTCTGCTCTAAGCACTTCTAGACCTTTCTGAAGATGCTCCACACCATGTTCATTCAAGTTCTTGCCTGTAAATCAGAATATCATCAAAGTAAACCACAACAAAATGACCAAATGAATGTCTCTCAAACATGATTCATTAACCTCATGAAAGTGCTAGTGCATTAGTTAACCCAATGGCATTACTAACCATTCATATTAATCCCTGTTTTTGTTTTAAAGGCAGTTTTCCACTCATCACCTTCTTTCATTCTAATCTGGTGGTACCACTTTTTAAATCTTACTTTAGAAAAGATACTTGAGCCATGCAATTCATCAAGCATATCCTCTAGCCTAGGAATGGGGATGTCGATACTTTACAGTGATATTATTGATGGCTCTGCAATCGACACACATTCTCCAACTCCATCTTTCTTTGGCACAAGTAAGACTGGTACTGCACATGCTCATGCTCTCACGTATGTGTCCTTTGTCCATAAGCTCAGTGACTTGTTTCTGTAGTTCCTTTGTCTCCAAAGGATTTGGTTCTAGAAGACTGGCTTGTTGGCAGTCGAGCTCTGGTATGAAATCAATTGGATGCTCTCTTCCTCTAACTAGTGGTAAGACCTTTGGGGAGCTTCGTTCTGGAACATACATCACTGGATTCGCGCAAAGAGATTGTATCTATTCTAGGAAGATTCTGCACGGGGCTGTTATTTAAAACATTCTTGAGGATACGAGTCAGCAAGTGAGGTAAGGGACTTCCCTTGGATTGAATCAACAGATTGGCAGGCTGTTTGGTACTGGATCTCCTGTAGGAGCTATTATTCTCTTAAGGCCTATCTGATCGTAGATGCAATCTTCCTGTGTGTGTTTAGGGACACAAGACAGTCTTCTTTCCCTGAATTCAAACGAGTATCTGATTGGTGATCATCATGAATGGACTTCTGCCTGGTCGGATTGCCTAAGGTCTCCAAAGCTAATATGTGTCCAGCATCCATTGGATCTAGCGACATCACAACAGTACTCGTCTTCATACTTTCCATAGACGCAATTCGGTATTCTGACTTGATGTGTCACCTCCAGCTCACGCTTCATCATTAAGCCATTGTAGTTATTAAGCTGATTGGTCTCTTTATGATGCTTAAGCGCCAAGTTTTTCCACCATAGTTTCACTTGCAGCGATTGGTACAGCTCTACCTCCTATCTGATTACCAAAACTGCACACCTTTCTTGACTGAGTGCAACGCAGTATGGAACATGTTCTCTCCTTTGCGCAGTCCATCCAACTGTCTTAGTTCTGCAGATCAAGGTTCTTCTGGGGACAAGTATGAATCATTTAGAGAAAAAACAGAGAATGTAGGAGAATAAGAGAATAGAGAGAATGGAGAGATACTCAGCTTCTTATTCTCATTTTCGGTGGCATTTACAAGAGTTTTAAGACAGATAGAGAGAGAGAGAGAGAGAGGAACATCAAGTGCATGGCACAGCGCGTTTTTCCTAGCACAGATCTAGTTTTGAACTTTCAAACTGCTGAGTCTTCTTCAGTCTTCTTCCTCTCTTCTCTTGATCTCATTCCTGGTATTAATGGTCTTCATGTACTCACTTATTTCAACACTCTCAAGCATTGACACATGTGGAACAAGTCAAGACTTGGTAATGCATGAGAGTCTTCCGTCATTAAACCTTACCAGAAACTTCTCTATAGGATAAACCTTGATAGGGAGAAAGAGTAAAGATCCTCATGAAACGAGCGGTATCAGTTGTTTGGCAAAGTGAGGTTCAATGAGTCCAACTGTGATAGCGATGAGACTCCATTGTCTTTAATCTCCAGCAGCCTGTTGGTGAACACATCCGCAAGTTGATCCTCGCTCCGTGTGTTGAAAGTTTATAAGAATTATGGTGAGAACACTCTCGAGAACAGCACTGAACAGAGAGAGAATGGAGAAAATCCGCGTGAGAGAGACGAGAGAGAGTAAACAAGCTAAAGAGAGAGCGTTGTATTTTCTCCTTAATGTGATTTCAGACATCAATTTACAACACATATAGAGCTTATTTTCGACAAGTAAGCGATCCAGCAGAGCAAGGAGACACAGGGGACAGGGAAGATAAGCTGAAGAAACAGTATTTGCTTTGTGTTGAATTTGAGATTTGAATCTGGCAAGTAGTATCCCAACGTCTCCATGTACGTGTATTCATACGGTTTCCATGTATTCATACAGTATAACACGCTGGGGATACCTCTGCTCCTCACTGCCTGGTTCCTTCCTAGACCTTAACTGCCTTTGTACTTCACTTCAGAGTGAGCTTTGCTGTGTCAAGTCTTCCGATACATATGTAGCAGACTGCGCTTCTCTCCAAGTAAGCTCATCCTCTTGCATTTCTTTGTGCTTCTGATTCATTAGGTCTAATACTCTCAAGCTTGATCCAATGCAGACTGATCAAGCTTGGAACCATGAAGACTGTCCCTCATTAAAACCTTCATATATGCAAAACCCTGTTTTTGGCGACACAAAAACATACTAAGGAGAAGAGTAGAGAAGCTCATGGCTAAGAGGATTATGCCTTAGTAATGTCAGTGGAGTCAAGTTTAGGATACATGGACTCACACACCTTCCGGGGTACTTGCGGCTTAGTGAAAATGTCGCCGAAACTGATGTTCTTCACTCCTTGTGTAGCATGGCAATATGACTTCTTCGATCACCATTTGCCTCACCTATATGCAGTACCACCTCAATGTGTTTCGTCCTCATGAAACCACTGAGTTCTGAGGCTATGTGAATAGGACTAGCGTTTGGTTGTCACAATGCTAGTAGTGATTGACGAAGTGATCTCGACTCCCAATTCTTTGAGTAATCCGTTTGATCCACACCATCTCGTTTGTTCAGCTTCCTCATGCGCTCTATACTCGTGCATTCAGCCTTGAACATGAAACCACCCGTTTTTGTTTCTTGCTATTTCCATGTGACCAGCATGCTCCTCATGAAGTGCTATAGCCTGTGGTGACTCTACCTATCATTCCTATCTCCTGCCCAATCAGCATCACAATAGCCACCACTGGCTGCTGTTGCCAGTTACAGCGCCAGTCCATACTTACGATTGTCCAGGAGCTCCGACTAGTATCATGAGTACTTCCTTTGTCACCATTTTCCAGTGATGAAGCCTTTGGCAGCGCTTGCATATGCTGTGACTCACCTGGTTCACAGCAAAGCAACTATCAGGCGTACTAGTAATTGTTCTAATAGATTAGCGTTACCACGTAGGTCTTCTGTAATGCTATGGATCATCAAAATGGTGTGTCATCATACTCCCCCTCACGATAAAATCTGTAGCCATTCTTCTAGAGGGAGTACTGTAGCTGGTTTCATCTCCAAGCATACCTGCTCCATTCAATAGGTCAAGTGCGTGTACTTCCTTTGACAAGAAGAGCTCATGCTAGAGACGGCATACTTCATCACAGGAAGTATTTTAGCTCACCTAAATCGCTTATACTTCTCAATACAGATTTAAGTAGCTTTTGTGGTTTGTATACCTTCTTTGTCACTCTGTGATGATGAGTATCATCACACATACACAAGGATGGTAGCTACTGCATATACCTCTGTTGCTGGTGAGAGTGATAGAGTCATGATCTGCCGACTCTGATCCGTCTAAACCTTTTCCATTGGAAGTGTATCCGGTGACTGAGTTATGATACCAGGCTCTTGTGACTGCTTTAACCCATGAGGTAGCCTTCTTGCGCCTCAACAATAGTCCCTGGTCAGTAATAGGCCGACCAGTTGTGAGTGGCGGCTCTCCATGTAGAACGATTCATCTTCATAGCCTTTCCCTTTTGAAGAAAGGGCATTGCTTCACAGTCCCAGGTTGCCGTGAAGTCCCCTTTCAAGACTGTTCCAACACACGCAGAGCTCCCAAACTCGGCAAAGGAAAGGAGATTCTGATGTTGTGAATCTTCTTGGCTACGTGGCAAAGGTATAAGGTAATCTTCTCCATAAGTTGATTGTCGAAATCCCCTAGAAAACCAGCCTGGGTAGATTTCTGTCCTGTTGCTGGCTCTGTACCAAATAGGCTACGGCGTGTACGTTGTTGGTGAAAGATTCCATCTAACTTGTATAGATGCAATTATTTCAAGCCACCTTTTGGGAAGTTCACCTAATCCCAGATAATCATTGTCTATCATGGCCTGAGTTTCATGACCCCACTGAATTCCTTCCATTCCCCTATATTCCATCCCATGTGGCTTTCATGAACGACTCTTGGTTGTCTCTCTCATCCCAAGTTGCTCGACTGAGGGCTTGATGCTTCTCTTCTGGATATTCGATATGAAGAGAGCATGTGGGCTCATGGACTGGCTATGCATTTCCATTGTAGCTACCCCTTTGTGTTTGTCCAGGTTAGATGGGGGATTGCCTGAT
The DNA here is from genome assembly GCA_905132765.1 of Moricandia arvensis. Classification (NCBI taxonomy): domain Eukaryota; kingdom Viridiplantae; phylum Streptophyta; class Magnoliopsida; order Brassicales; family Brassicaceae; genus Moricandia; species Moricandia arvensis. The sequence continues at coordinate 28,524 of CAJHQP010007961.1, forward strand.
GTCTTGTGCTCTCTCCGTCTGGAACCTCGGCGGACCTTGATCCTTCTTCAGCTTCTTCATCCTCATAGGCTTTTGTGGCGTGGCGGCTGCTCCTGTGTTTCTCTTAGACCATGATATGGATCTATGACGTTTCAGAACCCTCATGATTTCTATGTCTCCTTGGTTTCGGGTTGGATTTCACATCCCCTCAGGATCAAGATGAGTCTCATTTTCACAGCCTATTTTTCCGCACAGGTTTTGAGGTAAGGTGTGCATATGCCTCTGGTTCCTCCCTGGCCTGAAGGGTGACATATACCAAGACTTTCTATGATTATCCTACAGGTTGGTTTGAACTGCGTTGAAGGCGACGAAATGTGTTGAGAGATTCCTTTAAAGTTTCATCCCAGCTCTTCTTCGATCTACTATCACACCTCTAGACTCCCACAGTGTGTTGGCATGCGCGTGGGAACGAGTAAACCATCTCCTAGTACTCTGTACAATCTAGCACTAGTATCCTTTCTTGGTTGCTGATCAAACACAGCTACACACTAGGCTGAGCCGTTTGACACTCTTTGCCTTCAAGTTGTTCTCTCTGTTCACCTCATCGATGAATTCAATTTCAAGCACATACACCCAAAACTACCAAGTGATCAATGCGGGGGTAAGTTATTTGTGTCGAGTGGAGCCTCATAAGGCAAGAGACTCATGAGAGACTCTTGTTGGGGGGTTGTTGATCAGAATAGCATGATGACACCACAGCATCCCCCAAAACCTCTTGTGGAAACGTCTGCTGAGGGTGTGGAAACATCTATGACTATCTAGATACCTCATCCTAATAACGAAGTGTCGATGTGTTCTTCCTCTCAGTCCACGTCTATTTCGTATTGTGTGTGTATCGGCAGGTCTTGGTATACTCCAAATGAATGAATATCTCTCTCTCTC
>CAJHQP010007962.1:0-29443 GCA_905132765.1 Moricandia arvensis
CTCCATGGGGTTCCTTCTGGAAAGAGTGCACGATAAGTGGTCTGCCACTGAATCGATTGGGGATAGTAATGACCTTAAGCAGATGCTTCAGCTCTGCTCATCTTCACGGCTCAACAAATTTAGAGTAGCTGGCAGCTGTTGAAGTCTGCAGTGATATCCACCAATTTAGAATTGCTTTATGATTACAAAATTGTTTTTATTTCCCAAAATGCCCTTTTTTTTTTAAATTACACAAAAGCAATTAACCATTTTTTTTTCTTCTAAATACAGAGACACCAGCAGAGGCACAGATACAATAAATGGGTAAACGATGGATAGCATAACGCTGTCCTGGCAAGTGAGGAATTTCTAGAAGAATCCGTCTTCATGGCTTGCGTATCTAATAACATCTTCTGGTGAAGCCAAAAATGAAAAATAAAAACAGATAACATCTTTCGACTCAACAGATGACAAAAGAAGGCTCCGTGAATACATAACATGCACGAGGGAATCTCAATGGCATCTAAATATTTTCTTAACACTCAAAGCATGAAAAGATTATCCTTACACTGAAATGCTCCAACCAGTAACTAAGTCAACTGAAGGAAAACAATTGAATAAACAACGAGAGTAAAGCAACAGTCACTTCAAACAGTAACAAAAAGGCAAGACAAGACAAAAGAGATGGTGATATAACCAGAATTGAGTTTGCCACCTAGTCTTCTGGATACACTGATAAACTATGTAAACCCTTTTCAACATGGAATTTTAGCCAATTCACTAGTTGACTACCAGTGACATTACAAACGAAAGAATTAGAGTCAACGCATATGGAGGATATAGAGCACGAAAAAAAAGGGGGCCCTTGAAAAAAAAAAAACCCCCTGTTTTTTTTTTGAAACGGCCCCCTAGGCCCCTTCGGGAAAAAATTAAGTTTGGGCCCCGCTTGCATCTGAAAAATATTTAGCATAAAATCCGTGGTCCAAGGGAATTGATGCAAGCTGCAACAAACGTTTTTAACAAAATTAAAAAGGTCGTCCTCTTAAAGTTGGTAAAGTCATAACACCGTTCGAACTGTCATTGTATAAGGTCGGATAGATACTGGTGGACATGTTATAGAAGAGCAGGAGTTTTGTCTTTTCTCACGCAGTTTCTGGAAGGGTTTTCGGGAGTCAAGTTTTTATTGTTTTTGGTAGCGGGTAGAGGTTCTGTTTGGTTGAAGTTCTAGTGCGTATAAGTGGGGATGTATTCTTTAGTCATTGATCATCAGTGGCGTTAATTCAGACGTAGTTTGGGTTTGGTGTAGTGATCATCGTCGTATCTACTGCATATGTACGATTGGAATTGATGAATCTTCGTGGTTTGGTCTTTGTTTGGTTTCTTGGATTGGTTAGTCTTTGTGAGGCTCTTGGTTATTGTTTGGTTCACTTGGAATTAGATTAAGCTATTTAGTGAGCGGAGTTATGTTTGAAAGTACTTGGAGATTTAAAGTGATAGTTATTTCTGGTTGTATGAGTTATTGATTTAGGATAGAATTCGAGTCGCATATAGAGTAGCACATGCTCACCAATAGTGGCATGAATAGAAGTCCTTCAGAGTTATTTTATTGAACTGGACCTCTCAGTTTAGTATGAGCTTAGCTAAGATGAAATGGATTAAGACTGAGTTAATAACGCCTGACTACGACTAGGGGCATCATGTTGAGTATTCTTGGCTTGTGATATGCTGCAGTGCGGGATTCCGTGTTATCTTAATGAGATTTTATAACCAGAGGAGAAGGGACCCTGTAACTCTCTCGCTAGGTCAAAACATGGTATTTCTGATTGAGTGATTGAACTAATGTTAGATCATAGTTGATGCTGATTGTTTATCTATTATCTTGCTGTCTGATGGAGGTTTCATGCATGCATTCTTGGGATAAGCGGTAGTGGACTATGCTGCGTTGATCGTATTTATAGTTATTGATATTGATTGTTTAGTTTATATTCAATATGATAGAGTCACTATAAGGATCTGTAGGCCTCTATCGATACGCGCGCGGACTACTGGAGCGTACTTATTGTTACAGTTGTTGTAGAATTCGACGTCTAGTTAGGTTTATATAGGAGCAGTGTAGCCCATCTTGAAAGGTCTTCATGGGTATTTGGGTTAATGTTGTGTAGAAGTGTGTGTTGTTGATCAGCATGATATGGGTGTAACCCCAGCGCCATGCTAGGTTTGTTTAGGGCGTTGATTAGTAGGTTTCCTCTGTACCACCAACCCTTTGTGCAGCGTATTCAGCGGGTTGAGGGAAACCCTCGTTTGTCAATATCTTTCGCTAGCATTCTGGGCAAGCCACTCAGAGAGTTCCGGAGGGCTCCATAGCGATGGCCTAGGGCTGAATGATTGGCATATAATGATCTCGGTGTACATTGTGACAGATGACCCAGACTAGAGGACTATGGTCCATGTCCACCGAGCACGGTATGATCCCCGCATGAGAGCTCTGTGGCCGCGCTCGCGCGGAATTTCGAAGAGGTCAGCCCCTCTTCTGGGCTTTGTGGTAGGGAGATTGGATAATCTGCCGATCAGAGTGCGTGGCTAACTCGAAGTCACCTAAAATTCTCTCCTCTGGGGTTAGACGAGTGTATTTTGCTGGCCTAGAGGGTATGTGTTTAGTTAAAGGGTTATGGTAATTACTTTACCCGTTGTAATGTCACTGGTAACCAGCTCTAGGGTAAGTGTAGCCCCAAGATTACTACGGTGTTACCCTCTAGTTTGTGAAATCGGGTGCGTAGTTAGTATTAGTAGGTATTATTATTCGGGTTCTAGTGGTTTGGTTGGTGACAATTGATTGTCTGCTCCAGGGTTCCATAAACATTGAGTTCCAAATTCCGGGTATCAGGTACCGCGGTTAATGTATTAGGAGCCCGTTTTTGATCTCTTGGTTAGTATTGAGACTCCAAAATTGCTGTTATATTGTTTGAGCAATTGCCTTATGAAGGGTGGTGGATATTGAAAGCTATGCGGTATCATTGATTGACCAATCATGTTCTTGTCTGATTGTTGGTCTACCGGTTAACGATACTTGTATAGTCTAAGTGTCTAACACTACATGAGTACTATACTCAGGCATATATTTGTTAATTAGGGATTGATTGTGTAGCCTTAACATTACTGGCATGCTAGGGCTAGATTGATTGTTATTTTGGGTTGTCGGGGTTATTTTCTAGGTTGCGGGTGGAGGCCGCCAGCTCACTGAGTGACATTAGGTTATTCATCCAACTCTGCTGTCCTTTTTGCAGGTCGGTTTAGTGAGGACGATCGGATAGCTTGGTGCTGGACGTTAGGACCACCAGGCCTTTTGTAAACGGTATTTTAATTTTTTTGTGTTGACTCTATTTGGCATTTGACCAGGCCCAGTCTTGAATTATTCAATGTATGGATATTTCTTAGATTCAATAAAGTATTTGTTTTTTATGTGCATCATGAGTACTCTGATATTTGACTAGTCTAGTCTAACACAATGTTAGGTCTTGGTACGGGTTGAAATGCCTTAGGTCTTGATCTAACAGAAACGCTAACTCTTGGTACAGGTTGCAAAGCCTTAAGCCATGTTTAGCGGGATAAGTTAGTGGATGAAACTGGTCTAGGTCGCAGAGTAAGTTCTATGACTCTGACCGGATTGCCCCTAGCCTGTCATGTAGCTCTTCTGGACCATGGTGTTGGGTTGGACGGTGATTCATGTTCTTATTTGATTGTTGGCTGGCCGGTTGGCTCATCTGATCTCTAACCATGGGTGTTGGTCGGTCTATCGGTCATGTTCTTTTTGATTGCTGGTCGGTTAGTCGACCATATGTCTAAGACGGTTCAGGGGTGTTACAGGCAGGAACCCTGGCTGCGTCGGAGAATGTTGAGTTGAGAGAGAAGTTTTTAGATGTGGTGAGGTAATCAAATTAGAGATGAAGATATGGAGGCTTGAGGATATTTGGATAAGTTGAGTTTTGGGTCGACTAGGCCGTCAGGCCATACTGGTCGACCGTACGTCGACCATTAGCGAAGTTAACTCGGTTCGGATAAAATCGTAACTCGGCTGGAGTAACCTTTGGTGCTTGACAGATCCAAACGTTGTGGAGGGATGGAGAGCGCATCTTGACAGGCTGTTAGAAGCTGGAAGGATGAGTTATCTTTGTCCAAGATACCAAAGCATGTGGAGTTCTTCATTGGCCATATTCAAATGGACGCTCCTCTTCCTTTGACTACACACGCTTAGCCTTATCCCTTTGATTCCACAAGCTCTTATAATCTACTCTATATATGTTGTAACCTCTGCATCAATAAAAAGTAGATAGTTCTTAAGATTTCTTATAGTCTCTTAAACATGGTCTCTTGTTAGTCTTGTATTTGCTTAAGTCATTCATCCAATCTCTCTTAAACTCTTTCTAAATCAGATTGTCTAAATATTTTATGGTATCGTAGCTAGATTGCTCATAATATGGGTTTGGTTCTCAAGAAGACTCAACACACACCTTTAGGGTGAAGACTGTTGTGGGAAGTAAGGGTTTGCGGGGACATATCACATCTGGTGAAGCTCCAAAGCTGATTACTCATGATGATGACGATGGTGGTGGTGGTGGTGGTGGTGGTGGTGGTGATGATGAGCAAGTTATCACAAGCGATGAAAATAAGTGGGTAAAAGAAGACTTACTGTTGATGTCTATTCTTCAAAGATCGCTTGATCCCTTAACTTGGAAGCTTATAGGTACTGTGAGAAGGCAAAGGATCTTTGGGAAACACTCAAAAAAGTGTATGAAAACATCTTAAACTTGAGTAGAGTGTTTGAGGCCTAATGGGCAATTAACAATCTACTTCAGGAGGATATGGAGTTTACAAGGCACATGGGAAAGTTCAGAGCCTTATGGTCAGAGTTGGAAAAGCTGAGACCAAGTATTACAGATCGAGAAGAACTAAATGAAAGGAGTGAACAAGACAAGGTCTTCGGCCTCTTGGTTACCTTGAACCTTACCTACAATGATCTTATCAAGCACATTTTGAGAGATGGAAAACTACCTGATCTTTGGGAGGTTTGTGCAAAAATCCAAAAGGAACAAGGGTCTCTTGGTCTCTATGGAGGCAAATGATAACTCTCTCTAGCTAATCAAGCTGAAGTCACTACAAGAAAACTAAGCTTTTACTAGGAAACTTTACTAGGAAAATAGTTACTCGTAAAATTACTACGAGTTAACTTCGAGTTTACGAGGAAACCATTTTTCCTCGTAAAGTTCTCGTAAACTTACGAGAAAAATGTTTTCTCGTAAACTTACGTGGCTCTTACGAGGAAAATGTCCTTTTCCTCGTAAACTCATAGTATCTCCTTTCCTCGTAAAGTCCTAGTAATAATTTACTACGAAATTAGGAGGAATGGATTTGTTACTACGAAATTAAGAGGAACTGGATAGAAAATATCGAATTTAAACCAAAAACGTGTTTTGTATCTACTTTTCCTAGCAATTTCCTAGTAAATTCTCAGATTCGAAAATTTCTATAAATACCACCATATGTGATTCATTTGAAACACACCAAAAAAAATCAGCTATAAGCTTGATCAAACACAAAAAAAAAATGTCCGGTCCGGGAAATATTTTCGAGTTGCGGAAGTGGATGTATTCACACAGACATAATAACGGGAGGGTGACGAAAAATTTCTCGAAGGGTTGGAGACGTTTATGCATCAAGCAGATTCTACACCACTTACGCAGGAAAGTGGTAAGATGTTCTGTCCTTGTCGGAAATGTTGCAATACCAAATTAGGCCCTCGTGAAAATGTTTGGAAGCATTTAATAAATAGAGGTTTCATGCCATATTATTATATTTGGTAATCAACATGGAGAAGATGCTAGTTGTAGGAATGAAGGCAGTAGTAGTAATAGCAATTTTCAGATTGAACCGGTTGAGCATTTGCGTAATGAAGGTAGCAGTAGTAATAAGCTATCATCACCAAGAGGAACAAATGGTAGATTGTGATAGGGTTCATGATATGGTAGGTGATGCCTTTGTAACTCATGATGATGATGAAGTTGAAGAACCTAACTTAGATGCAAAAAAGTTTTATGAAATGTTAGATGCTGCGAATGAGTCAATTTACAGTGGTTGTAGAGAAGGTTTGTCTAAATTGTCGCTGGCTGATAGAATGATGAGTATTAAAACCGATCACAATCTACCTGAAAATTGTATGGATGCATGGGCAGACTTGTTTAAAGAGTATTTGCCAGAAGACAATGTGTCTGCTGAATCTTATTATCAGATTCAGAAATTGGTATATAGTCTTGGGTTGCCCTCGAGATGATAGACGTTTGAATCGACAACTGCATGATTTACTGGGGAGATGATGAGAAGTTAGAAGAATGTCGATTTTGTAAGAAGCCACGATTCAAACCGCAAGGTCGAGGGCGTAATGTGGTACCGTACCAAAAGATGTGGTACCTACCAATCACAGACAGATTGAAAAGATTGTACCAATCTGAGGAGCCTGCTGGAGGGATGAGATGGCACGCCGAGCATACTCAGACGGATGGAGAGATGACTCATCCATCAGATGCAAGAGCCTGGAACATTTTAACAATGTACATCCACATTTCGCTAGCAATAGCCGGAATGTGTATCTTGGATTATGCACTGATGGATTTAGTCCATTTGGAATGTCTGGGAGACAATATTCATTGTGGCCGGTCTTTCTTACACCATATAACTTGCCATCGGAGATGTGCATGCGACGAGAGTTTCTATTCATGAGCATATTAATACCTGGTCCAACAACATCCAAAACGATCTCTCGACGTTTTTCTACAACCACTAATAAAAGAGTTGAAAGATTTGTGGTCAACAGGGTTGAGGACATATGATTGTTCAACGAAAACAAACTTTACGATGCGAGCGATGCTTTTGTGGACCATAAGTGACTTTCCTGCATATGGTATGTTGTCTGGGTGGACTACACATGGAGATTAGCTTGTCCATATTGTAATGGAATGACAGATGCGTTTCAGTTGAAGCATGGTAGGAAGACTAGTTGGTTCGATTGTCACCGTCGATTTCTTCCCATTCACCACCCATACCGAAGAAACAAGAAATTGTTCAGGCACAAAAGGTTGTCAGAGACACTCCTCCTCCATATTTAACTGGAGAACAAATCGAAGCGCAAGATCGATTACTACTGTGCTCTAGAAACAGCTCCTCGTGGTGGGAATTGGCATGTTCCGAGTAATATGCCTGATTCTTATGGTGTTCAGCACAATTGGCACAAAAGAGTATATTTTGGGAATTGCCATATTGGAAAGATCTTCTTTTGCGCCACAACCTTGATGTGATGCATATAGAGAAGAACTTTTTGAGATCATCATGAACACTATATTGAATGTCCCAGGGAAGACGAAAGACAACGTAAAATCAAGGTTGGACTTACCCGATATCTGCTCAAGGAGTGAGCTACATATAAAAAGCAATGGGCAAGTTCCAGTTACAATATTCAGACTGTCATCAGAAAAAAGTCTGTGTTGTTCAACTGGGTGGCTTCAGAAGTGAAGTTCCCTGATGGGTATGTTTCAAATTTCTCAAGATGTGTTGAGAAAGGCAAAAGTTCTCCGGGATGAAGAGCCATGATTGTCATGTCTTTATGCAGCTACTACTTCCCTTTGCGTTTGCGAAGCTCCTACCGGCAAAATTACATGAAGCACTTTCAGGTAATTAATTAATATAATACGATGACATGATTAATTTATTTCTATATATATATATATATATATACTAATGTGGAAATTTTTATTTTCGTATATATATAAGGAATTGGAGCATTTTTAAGGATCTGAGCAACCGCACTCTTAAAGTGGAAGTTGTCCAACAAACTTCATGAAAACAACCACCACCTCCTCCTCCACCACCTCCTCCTCCTCCTCCTCCTTCACCGGTCGGGGTTCATCCTGATTTGCAGGTGCCGCCGAATGCACCCTTTGCGGTGTACACGGTGGAGGATATTTTGGCCCTTCCAGGCAGAGAAGGGCTGGCAGAGTTAGATCCTATCTGACGGGACGGCCAAAATGTATTATAGTATGTTTTAATTTTTAAAAAGTTTTTTTAATTTATTCTTAATTAACAAAATATTTAGAAATTAATCTAATTAATGATTTATTTTGTGTCTTTCCAGGTTTGGTCTTGACAATTGTGTCGGATCTAGCGTCACGGATTGTATTAAGGGATACTTTCCCGATCCAGCTCTAAACTGGAAGATGACGGCGAGCCACACAAAAAAGACGTGGTTCAAATCGTTCGCTGTAAGTTTAATTCGTTAATTTATTTTTAATTATTTAAAATTATTAATATTATTGAACTAATCCGTCTTTTATTTTCTTGGTTACAGCAAAAGTATCGTTGGTCTATTGGGATTCACCAGCGGGTGAAGAAGGATTTTGAGGCCAAGGCAAGAGCACGATTGCTCGACATGGTCTACAACTTGAAGGGCGACTATCAGGTATAAATTTATAAATTATAATATATATATAGTTATAAAAATACTATATATTGACTTTAATTCTATTTTTTTTTAAATCAGGTGGATGGTTACGAGGCCGGGAAACCCGATTGCCTCACAACCATGGTGTGGGATGGCCTCATCAGCTATTGGGGGTTGCCGGACTCGGTCAGAACCTCCAACACAAACTCCGGGAACCGCATGACCAGAGACGAGCATGGCAACACAAAGGTGCTTCACACCGCGGGTCGAAAACCTCACGGGGGAGTTCGTCTAGACATGGTAAGATGATTTTAATAACTATTTAATTTTATTTTATTTGAATATTCCAAATTAATATTTAATTTTATAAATTAATTTAGGCTAAGGAGACAGGAGTTTCTTCCATCTCTGAAAGACCATTACGAGAGGACCCACCGGAACAAGGCTGGGCAGTTTGTAGATCTTGCTTCGAGCGGATCTACAACGAGGTTGTTGCCCGAGTTGACGAACGCCAGACCCAGCTGACTCAGCAGACTGGGACTCCAGTCATATTATCCACTGTTGAAGTGGATAAGATTTACGAGGAGGTAAATAATTTGTTTTACTATTAATTTTTAATATTTTTTAAAAAAAAATTCTTAAAGTTATTAATATTTTTATTTACAGGTCGCCCCTAGGAAAAAGGGGCGTATCATCGGGATTGGCTTGGTTAACGATGTCCCTGCCAGCGACATCGTCTTATCATCAGGAGCAGCACGATGTCAATGCTCAGCTACGCTCGCAGTTGTCTTCGCTCACCGAGCATGTGACTTCTCTCACCGATGTCCTCGACATTATGGAGGTTGGAAACCCGCATTTGGAGGAGATGTTGCGTCAGAGACGGGAACGCGGAGGGATTCCAACCCAACAGCATCCACCATCACAGTCACAGCCGGCAACCAACTATGGAGAGGATTTGCCGAGCAAGAACGACGATCGTTCAGTAATTTCACGACCAGCATCCGTAGTTTTTTATTTTTAATTGTATATTATGAATTTTAAAACTTTTTGTATATTATTTAGTTATTTATAAAATATTTTTTTTTTATTTTTATTTATAATTTATAATTTGATTTTTTATTTTTAAAAAATAAAATAATTATATTTATAATTAAATTTTTTTAATAGGGAAAAAAACATTTCAAAGCAAAATCCTCGTAAAGGTTTCCAAGTAATGTCCTCGTAACTGGTTCTAATAAGTTTCTCGTAATTTATTACTATGATCTTACGAGGAAAAGCTTACTACGAGCTTACGAGGAAAGCCTACGAGGACCTTACGAGGAAAAGCTAACCACGCCTTTACGAGGGAAACGTTCCTTGTAAATTCGCTAGGACCTTACGAGGAAAAAGGCTTTACGATGAACGTGTTTCGAGGAAACGCGTTTCCTCGTTATTTCCTAGTAAATGGCCATTTACTAGGAAATTACGAGGAAAACCCGTCCTAGTAATGGACGAGTTTTCTTGTAGTGAGTTCTTCAAGCAAACAAGGTAATGCACAACCGATATGAAGAAAGGAAGTTCAATGGGACATGTGATCATCGTAAGAGGCATGGGCATAAGAAGAGTTAGTGCTGGATCCTACATCCAAACTTGAAGCCGGCAAAGTTCATGAAAGAAAAATATCCAAGAGCTCACCTTTCATATATAACAAGTGAGCAAAATGGGTCGAGTGTTGTTGGGTCGAGTGTTGATGGGTCGAGTGCTGCAGGTACTTCAAGACGGATCAATGAGGAGATGGGCGAGAGATGGTAGCACTCTTGGTTATTCATTTGGAGCATCCTTGATTGATTCTAGTAACCTTGATGACTCTAGAACTGCTTATGAACCAACTAATATTCTACGACAGTCTAAGATTGCCTATGAACGAACTAGAAGTATTAGACATTCATACGATGCTTATAATGTGTCTAAACCATTGGAAATTGATTTTGGTGCATCTAATCACATGATTAGTGATACTAGACTCATTAAAGATATTAACCTTCTTATGGACATGTCATGATAGCTAATGGTGATAAGATACAAATTAGGGGAGTAAGCAATTTGAAATTGTTTGATAAAGAGTCTAGAGCTTTCTATATGCCTGAATTTATAGAGAAATGTACTACTGATTTGTAATGAAATGTGATTTTTAGTCCTAATGATGTGCAGTTTCCAGATATTGAGAACAATAGATTGATTGGGAAAGTAGTAACTAAGGGAGACTTTATATATGCTAGAAGATCTTGCTCATGTTCCTGATTATACTTGCTCATTTACTTCTGCTTCTATGTTGAATAAATATGCCTTGTGGCATGTTTGACTAGATCATCCTCATGTTAGACCATTGAATTTGATGTTCCAGATGTTGTTTTTTTTTTAAATAATGAGTGTGAAGCTTGCATTTTAGGCAAGCATTGTACGACTGTTTTTCCAACTTATATTACTACTTATGATAAATGTTTTGATTTATCATTCAGATGTTCGGACTGCTCCTTGCTTGTCTAGGGATAATCATAAGTACTGTGTGACATTCAATGGTGAAAAATATATATACACTTGGATAACTTTGATGTCATCTAAAGATAGGGTTCTTGAAGCATTTAAAAATATTTAGACTTATGTTACTAAATATTTCAATGCCAAGCTTAAAAAAATATTGATCAGATAATGGTGGGGTATAAAATTCATGCCTTCAAGAAAACACCTTGCTCAACATGGGATTCTACACCAAACAAGTTGTCCTTACACTCCTCAACAGAATGGTGTAGCCCAAAGACATGACATACACCTTATGGAGGTTGCAAGATAATTGATATTTCATTCCAATGTTCCAAAAAGATTCTGGAGTGATGATGTGGCTTCATCTTTCTATCTTATCAAACAGATCCCAACCAAAGTTCTCAAGATCAGTCTCCATTTGAGGTATTAAACAAGTACAAAACTCCATTGGACTATCTTCGGGTGTTTGGTTGTCTATGCTTTGTGCTGGTTCCTGGGGAGTTGCGCAGCATGATTGAAGCCAAGAGTACCAAGTCCATGTTCATTGGGTATTCAACAACTCATAAGGGGTATAAGTGCTATGATCCAGCAAGTATAAGAGTGTTAGTATCAGGGATGTGATTTTGTATAAACAAAAGGTTACTATGAAGAGAAGAATTGGGCAGACTTGGAGGAGTTATCTCAAGAATCAGATAGCGAAGCTAGTATAAGGATGATACTGGAAGGAATTGGGATTAATCTTACCTAGGATCTAATGTCTAGAAGAGAATCACCTCCTATTCCTCAAGGAAGGCACTAATGAAAACCAATCATCCCACCCTCGACCATGAGAGGGCAATGATGAACCTGAGGGATAAATATGTGATCAAGGTGTGAGGCAATTTGAAGAAGAGGTTGTAGAGGATCCTGGGGAAAGGGTCCATACAATGAGCTGGGTGGATCAACAAAATGGATCCCTTCCGTAGGAGGTACAAGACTACGGAAGGATGGTGTTGGTGTTGAACCAGTTGATGAGGTTCCATTAAGAGAAGGTACAAGAGCAAGAGAGGATCAGGTGCAATATGTGGAGCAGGTTTGTGAATCAGTTCATGGAATCCCATTTAGAAGAAGTGAAAGATTTAGGAAGGAACCACCACCTAGCTCAAACTACGTACAAGAACTTACTACAATGCACAAGCCGTAGAGCATCCTTCTTAAGATTTGTGTTCCCTTTGCTCAATATCCTGAGGAGCATTGTGCATTCATGATCATCCTAGATGAAAGTTGTATTCCTAGATCATATGAGGAAGGTACGCTAGACAAGGCATGGAGAGAATCAGTAGGGGATGAGGCCGATGCTATGATCAAGAATGACACTTGGTATGAGAGTGAATTACCAAAAGGGAAGAAGGTTGTGTCTAGTAGATGGATCTTCACTATCAAAATCTTGCAAATGGGAAGATTAATAGGTGCAATACCAGATTGGTATCAAGAGATTCATTCAAACCTATGGAGAAGACTACATAGATACCTTTTCACCAATGGCCAAGCTTCATACGATCAAAATTGTGTTATCCTTGGCTATGAACCTTAAGTTGGATCTTTGGCAGATGGACATGAAAAATACTTTCTTGAAAGGAGAGATTGAAAATGAACTCTATATGCATCCTCTCCATGTCCTGGAACACTTGGCTAAGAAGGGAAACATTTTGAAACCTAAAGAAGGTTATTTATAGTCTCAAGCAATCACCAATGGCTTGGTACAAAGAGCTGAGTACAGCATTGAATGGTGGAGGGTTTAGGAAGGCTGAACTAGATCGCACCCTCTCACTCTCACAACTCTCTTTGTGTATGTTGATGATATCATCGTCACAGGAAGTGATAAGACTGGTATTCAATCAACCAAGTATTTCTTTAAATCGGTGTTTGAGATTAAAGATTTGAGAGAGATGAAATAATTTTTGGAATTGAGATATGTTGATCCAAAGAAGGTTTGTTTCTGTCCCAAAACTATAAAAATACACTTGATCTTTTGAAAAAAGCAGGTAAATATGGAGGGAAGACAGCCAAGATGCCCCTTGAAGATGGGTATAAGGTTCCACGTGAGGGTGAGACTGAAGACAGCAAGCCACTCCATGATCCTAAGCTTTACAGAAAGCTTGTTGGTAAGTTGATCTACTTAACCATTGCACAACCTGATATATGTTTTGTTGTGAACCAGGTGAACCAGCATATGCAAGTCCCAAAGGAGCATCATTGGCACATGGTGGAAAGGATCTTGATGTATATGAATGGATCGTCTAATCAAGGAGTCATGATGGGTTGAAAGGGAAGCAATGAAGTGATTGGGTATTGTGATGCTGACTGGGCTGGTGATAGAGCTGATAGAAGATCAACTACTGGCCATTGAACTGTTATTGGTGGGAACTTGGTTACTTAGAAGAGCAAGAAGTAGAACATGGTCTCATGTTCTAGTGTAGAGGCCGAGTACAGAGAAATGTTGAAGCTAATAAATGAGTTGTTTGGATCAAGAGAACTAAAGAATTTGGAGATTGATCAATCTACACCTATGACCATGCAGTGTGATAACCAAGCTTCCCTCCACATTGCCTCTAACTCGATGTTCCATGAGAGGACTAAACATATTGAGGTGAATTTCCACAAGGTGAGGCAGATGATTGTTCTAGGAGTCATATTGCCATGTTATACTAGAAGTGAATATCAGTTGTTTGATGTGTTTACCAAGGCCGCAAGACAAGAGATAATGGAGTCCATCCATACTCGGTTAGGTCTCATTGATCTCACTAGAAGCAGCTAGTCCCCTTAGTCATGAGGTCTTTACTCTTTTCCCTCATCAAGGTTTTATCCCAATGGGTTTTCTTTGATGAGGTTTTTAATGAGGGAGATTTCAGGGCTTCCAAGCTTAACCGATTCTCTTGGTCAAGCTTGAGGGGGAGTGTTGAGATGTGATGAGGTTAATAAAATTTTAGAATGAAGATATGAAGGCTTGAGGATATTTAGAGAATGTTGAGTTTTGGGTCTTCTTGGAAAACATATATGGAAAAAAATTGATTTCATATCTTTAACCAGTGAGATAATTTTTCTTAGCTTCTCCAAGCACATGGAACTTCACCACCAAACTGATCCACTTGTTAATTACCAAGAATCATGAGCTTGAATGACTTTATGAACATTACAAAGATGGAATCAAAATCTTGTTTTTTGGATGAATATAGAGAGAAAATGAAAGAGATGTAGTTTTTGTGAATCAAAAATGAGATAGGATGAGTGAAAATTGATTTTTTAGATGCATTAGGAGCTTCAAACTGGTTGTTCATGGTGGTTGGTGTATTGATGACAATGGTAATATTGTAAATTAGTTGATGAAGATGAGGATGATAGATTAAACACTCATTTTTGGAAAAAAAAACTAATGGCATTTTTATTAACATTATGAACTTTTGGGGTGAATAAGGCAAATAAAAGTTTCAGAAAAAGTCATAGGTTAGTTTTGCATTTCACTTTTTATTTGACTAAATTTGCAAAAAAAAACTTATTTCAACTACATACATCTAATTGGTGCAAATAAATTACAAAATAAATAAATATATATATATATATATAAGAACATGGACAACAATGCAACTAAATTGCAACTATTAGTGGCAAAATAATTTTACCCTGAACCCCAAAATACATTGTCCACTTAATTACATGGTTTAAACTAGTATATATTATTACAAAAATGCCACAAACTACTGAAACGATTTTGCAACTACGACTTATCATTATTTTGTGACTACAAGATTGCAATTACATATTTAGTTGTAAATTAGTTGCAATGGTGCTACTGTATTACAAATTCTCACACTAGTCATGAAGTGTCGCAAATGTGTCGCAAATAAGCGTTTGAATTATCATCACTAGTTTTGGTTGCAAATTTACGACTAATATGTAATCTTTTTATGGTAGTTAAAAAATAGTTGCAAATAAATTAGAAATTTGTCACACAAATTTGCAACCACCAAATGTTGTCACAAGAGAAATCTCTAAATTGATGTTTTTTTGTAGTAACCGTTGGAGAAAAGGGGTTGATAATGGAATGAGTTAAGATGGGATCATGTACCACACCTATGAGAACTCGAAGATGTACAAAAACCGCACAAATACCTATCATGATAAGAAGATCATCTTCAGATATTTCAAACCCAATGACAAGGTACTTCCGTTTATCTCTTGTTTACAAATGTATCATAGAAAATTTTGTTCTTGTCGTTCAAGACCTTTCACCATCAAAAAGGTCAGACCATATGGTGTTGATGTCCTATTGAACTCCAGAGGGAGGAGTTCACTATGAACGGAAAAAGGGTGAAACACTAATGGGTGAAAACCAAAATTCCAGACAGCCACATCGTGCAGCTCGATGAACCACCCATTGATTGATAAGGCATATCAGTCAAGCTAATGATGTTACACAAGCGCTTAGTGTGAGACAACTAACAGGTGGTTTTTATGTATTTCAATGCAAACTCTATCAAATTAACCCTACGAACTACTCTTGCCAAGAGAGGTCAAATTGTAGTATTTAGGGATCAAATCCACAAGGAGCATGGCACACAATAAACTCAATACAATCGTGATTAAGCTAGGCAAATAGATTAATAAGTAGTAAATAAACTATAGCAGATAATTGATTGATTGGTAAGTAAACAATAATAATAAATAGCTAGATCTAGGGTTTCAGACAAGTGGATTATAGAGGATAGAAACTAAGGGTATTAATCGTAGAACTCAATATCTAATGTAAAAGACTACCAGCTCTCGCTGTGAGTCTGACCTATTGACTAATTCTGATGACTCAGTTCTCACTTGTTGACACGGAATGACCGTCGATCAATGGCAATGATCTTGCGTTGATCGATGGTCTATTGAGTCAAGCTTTATGACCTAATTTGATAAGTTCACTAAATTAACTAAATCAACTCTCCTTTGTTTCTAGCAACATACCTCAACAGGATTAATTATAATAGTCAACCATGCTCTTGCTTGCTCCTACTATCCTATGATCAGGGTTCTAGTTAGCTACTCTAGAACACAAGAATAAACACAATTATATTGATAGATTTAATAATCACCCTAGCAATTCTATTGTTTGGCTAATCTATCAATACCATTAATAAACCCTAAACCTAACAAGAGATCTACTCAGATATGATCTTTATCACAAAAATCATAGATGAATAAAATAGATATAATATAAATCAAAGGAGATCCAAGAGGACTCTGAAAGATTTTCTCCCTTCTCTCCTAACCCTATAACAATAGATAGAATAAAGCTTGGTGCCTAAACAATGGCATAGAAACATATAAATAGGGTTTTAAGTCGTTCATGGGTATTTGGTAATTTGTGATGGCTTCTAGGCTTAAGTCGACCATAAAACAAGTCGGGCATGTCTTCTGGGATCGCTGTCGATCGACACCAAGGCTATGGCGTCGATCGAAACTCATTTATCTCTCGACAGCTTCCTCTCACGAGGCAGACAGGCCACGCTTGAGTCAAAATAGCAGCTAAATCGCACTGTGGGAAGGTCTCCATCCATAGCTAAACATCTGACGCATCTGCACAATTCTGCATCTCTAAAAGTTCCAGAATCGCCAAAGTTCTCCAGAACGTACCTGAACTTGAAAAAAACTCTAAAACATACTCCAAAAACATATAATAGACTCTAAATAGGGCTGATATCATGGCACAATAGTGGTAAATATCAGGCCTATCAACTCCCTCAGACTTAACCTTTTGCTTGTCCTCAAGCAAACAAAGCCTGTGAAAGAGATTTTGAAAAGCAGAGACTCACATGATGTCTAAGTATAACTATCATCCTACTCTGTTGCAACCACATCCTATCAAGTCAATCACAGAAAAAGTTTATATACCCTATCCTAGTATAGCAACCAAATCGATTCTACTAACAACTTAGCGAATACTAGTTTGACTCGCCCTCTACTGATTTCATTTCTTTGCATAAAATAAAATTGTAGGCTTACCTTTGGAGTATCGATCAAAGGATATATGGACTCTTACCCCTGCAAGTATTTGAGCACACAAGTAGTCTTCTCTGATCCCTTTCATCTCTCTCTTCTCACTTCTTCTCAGTAAATGTTCTACCTTCTGTTGAGGGAATCATTTTATTTAATTGACTGAGATATTTGGATAGGCTTCCATGAATCAAGCTCTAATGGTTTTTGTCACCAGATCATGTTCACTTCTTTTTTACCTTTATCTCTTTCTAGGATCATATGAATCAAGCCTTTATGGTTGTAGCCGCCAAATCATGTTCGACTCATATAATCTAAAGGGGAGAGAGAGGAGAATCAAAAGCACACAGATTTTTACCTTCCAGACTTGTAGAAGCAATCCGATCGAGTGTATACCAAATCCCAAAACAAGCAAATAATGTCAGGATTAATGTTGAAAATCAGCTTTGGTTCCTTCAAACTTTCTAAACAAGTGTGATATAGCGGCATGATGATCCACTTTGGTATCTCTAGTAATCTCTGTAAATAACCTTCTAAGAATGGTGCTTGAGTGTGGTTAGTCAATAATAAATCTTGATCATAGTCTCCTTCTTGACTCAATAAAACATTTTGAATATATATATAGTAAATAAGACTCAAAACAAATCAAATAGCATCAACGGACCTCCCCCATACTTAAATTACACTTTCCCATGTGTAATCCGCCCCGGATTGGTTAGAAAAAATTAAATCATAAGTAAATAGTGTAAGAGAGAAATTGATACTAGACTCTATAAGAGAGTTATCGATCGATGTCACGATGTTGTTGTCGACCGATGGTCATGATCCATGGTCGATTGATGTTTATTCTTCAGTGTCGATCGATGGTACATCTGGAAGTTTCTACTCTATTTTTTTTTATTTTTGTTTTTTTTTAATTATAGAAAATAAAACGCAAAATAGAACACAATATCAGTAAAACCTCCCTAGACTTAAACAACACTATCACCAGTGTTGTCCATACTGAGATTGGTGGGAAAATATATCATAATGACATAATTTAACAAGGAAAAACGATTCACCTGCTTGTGCCTGCTGATGGTGACGGTCGATCGACAGTGATCAAGTGTCGGTCGATGCTCTCCGCAAACTATTTTCCTCGGATCACATTTGATGCCAACATCTCGACTCGCCTTTCATTAGGATCTTGGTAGATCCCTTATTTGCACTAAGACTGATAGCCTCAGGTTATGGTCTCATGTTATATTGGGTCCCCAAGATCCTCGGCCAGAAACAACTCTCCTCTTCCCAACCTCTTGGATGTGCTTGAATTTGGATTATGCGCCTTCTAGGTGTTGATTGTGGTTGGCCATGCTCTCCATTATAATCCATCGATGCCAACTGCTAAGGATTCAACAGGATTCTTAATTTAGGGCTCCTAGACAGTTAGGAATGAGATTGTTTTCTTGGTTTTAGTGGTAGAATTAGGTGGTTGAAGGGGCGGTTCATTCCGTGTAGAGGAGTGAAGTTGGGGAAATCGGCCAATTCCTACATCAACAGGGGCCAGCGGTCCCGATCAGTACATAAGCATGTTACCTGTGCGAAAACATACATCACGTAGTACAAAATTCAATTTCCATACATGAACTTTCAAAATTTGGTTTTAACATACATTGACCTAATTTTCGTTAGTCAAACGTTAAGTTGTCGTTAACATGTAACATGAAATGGTCAATTCCTACATCAACAATGACAAACAATCACAATCAATACATAAACACATCACATGTGCGAAAACTAACATCAACTAATACATATTTAAATTCAATACATGAACTTCCGAAATTTGGTTTTAATAGACATTCATCTCATTTTCACTAGTCAAATATTACTGAATATAAAATGTATGTCACATGTTGATTAAATAAGGTTTTTATTGTATTATATGGTAATTAAATTTATTACGTGGTAATTGACTGAGAAAATAAATCATTTAGGCCAAACGATTTTGTTCTCCTGTTACTCATTAGTTAGTTTTGTTCTTTATTTATTTTATTTTTTTGAATTTTTGGCAAAAAAACGTAGCACAGAGAAGAAAACAACTAATAAAATTGAACAGAGAGAAAGGAGAATAATAGCTAGAAATTTTCGTTTTTCTCTGTTTGATTTTGTAATTTGTTGTCTTCTATGTGTTAGGTTTTTTGCCGAAAAAGTCACAAAAACAAAAAAAAATTAAAGAAAAAACTAACTAATGAGTTACATGAAACAAAATCTTTTGTTCTAAATGATTTATTTTTTTCAATCATTTACCACGTAATATGGTTTAATTACCACATAATACAATAAATAACCTTATTTAATCAACACGAGACAAACAATTTATAGATTAGTGAAAATTAAGTCAATGTATGTTAAAACTAGATTTCGAAGTTCATGTATGGAATTTAAATTTTGAATTAGTTGATGTATGTTTTCGCACAGGTGAAACGTTTATGTATTGATCGAGACCGTTGGTCCATGTGTAATGTATGAATTGGTCAATTTCATATTACATGTTAATGACAATTTAACGTTTGACAAACGGAAATTAAGTCATTGTATGTTAAAACCAAAATTTTGAAGGTTCATGTATGAAAATTGAATTTCTTATTAGTTCATGAATGTTTTCGCACATGTAACGGTTTATGTACTGATTGGGACCGTTAGCCCCTGTTGACGAAGGAATTGGCCGATTTCCCAGTGAAGTCGTTCTTGTTGTAGTGAAAAGTACAACAAAGGTTCCGTTGGATAGCCTAGGATCTAAGTGTTCCTAGGTGTTACTAAACTTCTTGTGTTTGTATGTGGGGTTACAACTCTGTTGAGTTGTTATCTTGTATTCACTCTGGGTAAATGAAAGTCGAATGTTGTTGTAAATAAAGTAAAAAGCTTATTTTCTATTTCTTGATTTATATATATGTGGATTAATGGAAATAGAAAGAGAGAAGAGACGTGATATAAAGATCAGAAGTGATTTTTGTATTTTCTTCTTATCATTCATCTTTTTCTTCGTGTACAAACAATTCTATATATAGTAAAGTCTAGTAAAAGAAAACTAGACACGTGCATAGTGATGAGGATATATCATGACTAACTCATGGAGAAGTGTCCATGTGAATAATCACATCTTTAACACTCCCCCTTGATTATTCATCTTTCATTACGTACTACCTCGTTAAAAACCTAATCACGGAAAAACCCAATGGGATAAAAACCATGACGAGGGAAAAAGATTACAGTGACGTAATCTCCCCCTGAGAATAATGGATATAGCTCTTTTTCATAAGTCACGGCAAATGCTGCATTCCGATACTGTAGACGTGTTTTCGGAACATTGTAGTAGGCAAGAGCTTTGGTGAACAAGTCAGCCGGATTGTCACATGATCGTATATACTCAATGTCCACTTCTTGATTTTTCTCGAGCTCTCGTATGTACGAGAAAATCTTGGAGGGATGTGCTTTGTTCTGTTCGCTCTTTATATAACCTTCTTTAAGTTGAGCGACACCACGCCGAATTGTCTTCAAATATTTCCGTCAGCTTTTTCTTATCAAGCTATTCCACTTGCGTCTTGTATATAGTGACTCATTGACGCTAAGCCACACACATTTTTGACATGCTTCGTGAAGTGCAATATTCACTGCATGGTTTGAAGAAGTCGCAACCAGAGTTTGTTTATGGGAACGCCAAAGAGATCGCGGTTCCACCAATTGTTAAAACATAGCCGGTTTGCGATCGAGCTTTATGAGGATCTGATAAGTATCATGCATCTGCAAAACCAACCATACCAAACTCGGGTTTTCTAACAGATTAACCCAAGGGCAATTTTACCTTGGAGATAACAAATATATGATTTATTCCATTCCAATGCCTACGAGTAGGAGAAGAACTATATCTTGCAAGTAGGTTAGTAGCAAAAGCAATATCAGGCCTTGTACAGTCTGGCAAGATATAAAAGCCCACCAACAGCGCTCATATAAGGTACTTCAGGACCAAGTACTTCCTCTCTATCTTCAAAGGGTCTAAAAGGATCTTTCTTTACATCGAGAGATCTATTTACCATTGGAGTACTCAAAGGAGTCGCTTTGTCCATATAAAAGTGTCTCAATAACCTTTTCGTATAATTTGATTGATGCACAAATATTCCTTCTCGAAGATGCTCAATTCTGGAGTCCAAGACAAAACTTTGTCTTGCCAAGATCTTTCATTTTCGAACTCTTCTTTCATATGAGTTCGTACATCATCAATCTCATTTTGAGTTCCAATAATGTTCAGGTCATCAACCATATACAACAATGATCACAAAACCAGATGATGATTTCTTTAAAAAAACGCATGGACATATCGGATTATTCACATATCCTTTTTCAATAGATATTCACTAAGCTATTGTACCACATGCGTCCGGATTGCTTTAGTCCGTAAAGTGATCGATGTAACTTGACCGAACAAATCTCCCTAGATTTTCTTTCAATGCTTTTGGCATTTCCAATCCTTCAGGGAGTTTCATGTATATATCATTATCGAGTGATCCATACAAATATGAAGTCACAACATCCATAAGATGCATTTCATGATTTTTCGATGCCGCTAGGCTCATCAAAAATCTAAAGGAAATTGCATCCATTACCGGGGAATACGTTTCCTCAAAAATCAATTCCTGGTCTTTGAGAAAAACCTTGGGCAACTAATCGTCTTTATATCGTGTTACTTCATTCTTTTCATTTACTTTCTCACGAATACCCACCTATGTCCAACATGATTTATATTCTCAGGTGTTATGACTATTGGTCCAAAGACATTCCTTTAATTTAGGGAGAGTTACTCAGTTTGTATGGCCTTCTTCCCCTCCTCCCAATCATATCTTTTCATACATTCAAATATGGACCTTGGATATGGTTCATCACTTTCGTGATCTATTTCTTTGGACACAGAAAAGGAGAACGTTCCATCAACATCTTTTATCTTATTTCTGACCCATAACTTTTCATCTCAGGCGTAGTTGATGGAAATCTCATACTTTTTTGTTCCCTCCTTGTCATTTGGATCCTTATCTTTATTTGGTTCTTCTTGAAACTTTTCACTTATGCCTTCTTTCAAACATTTTTCAGTATTAGGTTCTTCTGGAACCTTTCCACTTTGCTCAACCAATTTCTTTTTCTTTCGAGGATTTTTATCTTAGAACTCGTTGGTCTCTCCATCTTTAATTGAACCCTAAGTTCATTCATTGTGTTTTCATCAGTTTGCCTTCATGAACAACAACTCTTGATGGAACATTTTCAACGGGTATATATGATTTTGTCACCCTTCTCGTATATGTGAACGCATCTGGTAACTGGTTTGCCATATTATGCAAATGCACGATTTTCTGAACTTCCCGCTCTCGTTGATTCGTAGGGGGATCAAGGTGTAACAACGACGGTGTACACCATGTAGTCTATTTAGGAATTTCTCGAATTCCTTCCCTTAACGCAGGAAATTATTCCTCATT
Source organism: Moricandia arvensis (assembly GCA_905132765.1). Classification (NCBI taxonomy): domain Eukaryota; kingdom Viridiplantae; phylum Streptophyta; class Magnoliopsida; order Brassicales; family Brassicaceae; genus Moricandia; species Moricandia arvensis. Next base: position 22,504 of record CAJHQP010007962.1, read on the forward strand.
AAAATGGCAATCGGCAAACCATGTCATAAACATATCACCAGTTACTAGTTCAAGATACCTTATTATACTTGGTGATGTATAACCCATGTATATTCTCAATCTCTCTTGTGGCCCATTTTGTTCTTTGTGGTGGAGCTATCAGAACATATACCGCACACCCAAAGACACGGAGATGAGATATACTTGGCTCCTGCTCAGATGACATTGTAATGGGGAGTACTTATTATATGCACTCGGTCTCAGCCGAATCAGTGCAGTCGCATGCAAAATAGCATGACTCATACAGAAGTTGGGAGCTTTGTTCTCAATATTCAACGGTCTTGCAATCAACTGCAACCGTTTTACCAATAACTCGGCCATGCCATTTTGTGTATGAACATGGGGGACTGGATGCTCCACATCATCCCCACTGACATACAATAATCATTAAAGGCATGTGATGTAAATTCACCAGCATTATCAAGCCTTACTTTCTTTATAGGCATACTCTGAGAATTGTGTTCTTAGCTTTATGATTTGGGCAATGAACTTTGCGAAAGTCGTATTTCTTGTCGTCAAAAGACAGACATTTGACCATCTACTAGATGCGTCAATCAATACCATGAAATATTTAAGCGGCCCGCACGGTGGGGTGGATCGGCCCACATATATCACCATGTATTTTTTCGAAAAACCAATGGTGATTCATTGCTAACTTTTGCTGGTGATGGCCGAGTTATAAGTTTTCCTTGAGAACATGCATTACATGTAAACTCGGCATGTTTGCAAAATTCTCTCATTTTTCAACGGATGGCCATTTGGAATTTTGCATTATCTTTCTCATCATGACTGAACCGGGATGTTCTAGCCTCTCATGGCCAGATTTTAAATGTATTAGTAAACTTCAAGTTTACTGTGGCATAGGACTCAATCATGTTTATTTTCGTACAATATAGTCCAGAGGATAACATTTTTAACTCTTCCAATACATGTTTCCTTTCGGACTTAATGCAAAGATATTCAAAGCCATCTTTACTCATAGTCTCAATATGATATTCCATTTCTCGGATATCCTTAAAACTTAACAAGTTTCTATGAGACTCGGGGGAATACAATGCATCACTTATTTCAAATTTCGTCCCCATGGCATTGAAATTTCACTCTTCCAGAGCCCTTAATAATCTTTCCACTACCAGATATTGTACTTACGCTTCCAGCGTAATCTTTTATTTTGAGACTGGAGAAGTATTTCTTATCTTTAATTATTGTGTGCGTTGACGCAGTATCTGCCAAACACATATGTTCGTCCATAGTCTCAAAGTCTGGCACTTTCTGAATTTAATATATTCATAAAACATATATTATTAAACATGAAACATTACATATATCTTAAAGCAAAAGATATAGATACTATAATACAGTAAACTTATATCACAATCTTTTTTACATCAATCATGCGATTCTTTCTGAATCAACCAGAAAGTCTGATACGTCGAGATGCGTATCATCATTTAAAACCATGAAAGGATGGTCCGGGTTCGTCAGAGATGAAATTTGTTTCACTTCCTTTCTCTTTCGCTTTTGATTCTCTATACAGATCGGCTAAGTGTTTTTGGTGTACGACAACCACGTACCCAATGACTTTCATAACCGCATCTGTAGCAAACCTTTTTGTTTTGCCTTTTATCATCCCCAGCCCCTTTCGTTTCCAGTGGAAGTCTTTATTATTCTTTCATCATACGGACGGAATCTTCTTCCTCGTCCTCTTCCACGACCATGATAACGATTTCGACCACGTCACGTCTCGTCTCATCAATTACCATAACTGGATGATGCAACATTCGTTTCGTGGAATGGAACAGATCCAGTGGACGAGCATGATAGTTTAAAGTCACGAGTTGATTATTCTGCTCTACTACACAGGAGGACTTGCATCAACTCCGATGTAACGAGTATACCATTCCGCCGGTATTGTTGTTGTAGGACACATTTCCAGGATGAACGTGGAGAGAGTTTTCTCGATCATATCATAATCACTTATTTTCTCTCCACATAACCTCATCCTAGATTGTAATTCTGAACATCGCAGAATTATACTCACTTATACTTTTGTAGTCCTGGAACCGGAGATGTATCCACTCGTGTTTAGCTTTCGGTAAGATCACATATTTCTGGTGATCGAACCTCTCTTTTAAAGATTGCCAGAGGTCCTCAGGATCCTCTTTCATAATATATTCATCTTTGAAACCATCATGTATATGATGTCGTAGAAATATCATGGCTTTAGCCTTTTTCTCATCCGACACTGTTTGAAATATCGATTGGTTTCCAAAAGTTGTTTCCTCTCAGGTGCATCTTTGCACCCACATGCCCAAGTCATATAGTTATTTTTCGTAATATCAAGGGCATTTATTTCGAGCTTTGTCAAATTTGAAATGATAATTGTATTCATAGAATAACATATTTTAAAATATAATAAATACGATAATTTAAATGCATAATTTAAAGGTAAAAATTAAAGCACAAACTTAAATTGCAAAAATTTAAAGAGCATAAATAAAATTGGAGGCTTAGCCTTCCACATGATCCGAGAGACAAATTCTTCCATGTTGATCATTCTTTTCAAGGTTCGAGGAGACAAAATCTACCATTTTAACCATTTCTTTTTATTCAAGGTCCGAGAGATGTAGTCTTTCATGTTGACTTTTCTTCTTCTTTTTATTCGCGGAGGCAAAGCCTACCATGGGTTTCCTCTGATCGTGAAGGCATAACCTATATTGACAATCCGTCGGGGAAGGCAACGCCTATCATCCCAAAAAATAACGGAGAAGGAGCCTTCACTCCGGAACAATAACAAAATTAAAATATTTAAAATTATTGAAGAAACGTAAATTAAATCTTACCTCGCTAGTTATAAATTCGTTTGGTATAGAGTCACGTGCTGATAACGTGTTGTAAATAAAATAAAAAGCTTATTTTTCTATTTCTTGATTTATATATATGTGGAATTGATGAAATAAAGAGAGAGATGAGATGCGATATAAAGAGCAGAAGTGAAAGTTTGTACTTTCTTCTTGTCATTCATCTTTTTCTTTTTGTAAACAACTCTATATATATAGCAAAATTCTAGTAAAAGAAAACTAGACACGTGCATAGTGATTGAGGATATATCATGGACTAACTCTCATGTGAATAATCACATCTTTAATAGATGTGTTGTGAAACAGAGCGGTTTCGGGAATGCACATAAGTGGGTTCATCTAGTTCGACCATTCGGCCCATATGTTACACGGATGGGCCAGCCCAACTTTGGACTTAGACCAACCGACTTTGCCTTGTTTACTTGTCCACACATCGAGTATGTGATGTGGGCAAGTCAGCCAAACACTCTAATATATATATACTATTATATATATATATATATATATCCCTTTGTAATCATTGATATCACATCAATAAAGCAATACAACAAAGTCTTTAGACGCTTCTCATAAACCCTAGCCGACTACTCTCTATCTCTCTAGCTTAGTTCTTTGTCGAGTAAACGCTCTAAAGGACACGAGATTCACACACGTTATCAGGCACGATCCTGCTCTGAACACCGATCACTCGAGTTCCTAGATCGAAGCTCAATACCAGCCAGCTCAACCCACGCCTACACCACCCCGAACCCTAATCGGCGAGCCTCTTCTTCTCTCTAAGTTTTATATCGATTGTTCTTCATATAGATCTAAGAACTAACCTTTGTATCTTTTCCATTGATTGATTGTTTAAGGTTCCCAAGAGGAAACCCACGGAGAAAATCGATCAAGGATAAAGGTAATGTCATCTAATCCTTGGTTGAGGGTAATCGATTTCTGTTTAGAATTGTTGCTAGGATTGCTTCGGTTTGGTTTTTGATTTTCGTCATAGATAAGAATCATTAGGTTGCTAGATTCATTGCTTGACGGCTAGAAATCGAAAATACTGAAAACCCTAATAGAAAAGGAAAACCTAGATCAATTCAAATTAGGAAAACCTAACCTAAATAGGAAACCATAATCAAAAAGGAAACCTAAATCATTCCGATTTAAGAAACCTATTCTGAAAAGGAAAACCGTAATTATAAAAAGAAAACTAATCAGAAAAGGAAACTTTCCTAAATTAGAAACTAACCTAAAATTACCCGAACTTACCAAATTAGAAACTTTCCCAAAATGGAAACTTCCTAGAAATGGAAACTTTCCTAAAATGGAAATTACCTAAAATACCTAAACTTACCTAAAACCGCAAACTTTCCTAAAAGGAAACTTTCCAGAAAAGGAAACTTTCTTGAAAAGGAAATCTCTAAAAAATGGAACTTTCAAATTTATAAAATTTCTAGATCTAAATCTAACACCCTAGATTAGTTAAAGAAAGTTTGTTTTTATACTTTGGTCGATGATACTAGACCTATTGGTCGATGATGTTAGATCACTGGTCGATGATGCTAGACCTATGGTCGAGGATGCTAGACCATGAACCGCGAATGGTCAGTGGTACGTACCGTGCAGTACGGACGGGTCTACAAACGCGGATGAAAGACAGGCACGGCCAGTCCGTACCATAGGTACGAACCTGCGGTAAACCCATACGAACCACGACCCGCGATTAAGGAATGAACGCGGATGGTACATACTGTGTGGTACGGACGGACCACGAACGCGGATGACAGACGGTACGTACCATGCGATACGACGATCAGTACCATCTAGTACGACCCGCAGTGATCCGTACGAACCACGACCGCGGTCATACCGTGACCCACAAACGTCGATCACCCGACCATGCGGATAGACCAAGGTCCAATCCGGTCGATGATGCCTACCTCAGGTACGGCTAGACCATGATCCGTAACGATCGATGATGCGTACATGTCGTTAGATGCGGATGGTCGATGACCCGTATCAACGGATAGACCACGAACCACATGGTGATGAAGCTACAATACGTACAGCCAGACCGTGTGCTTGTCCAATCGTTTTCAACTATTTTCAATACGATTTTTATATGGACAAGAGATGTGGTATTATAAAGTCCTAAACGATCTGAAACTCATTTTCAGATGCAACATCACCGAACTTGGACTTTGCCCCTCATGTCAAAGGTGATAATTACTCTGTAATGGCATTAGATGTTGAGATATCTCTCGGAGCCAAAGGCCTGGAGCATTGCATCATTGAAGAAAACGAGCGAGCAAAAGAGAAAACTCAAAGGCCCTGATGCACATCACGACATCATATCGAGGAAGCTTGAAAGCTCAGTACCTCACGGTGAATGATCCATATGAACTATGGAGAATCAAGATGAGATATGATGCATCAAGGACGCTGGTTCATCCAGCAGGCGACAGCTATGAGTGGATACACGCTAGGATTCAGGACTTCAAGTCGCGTGAACGAGTAGCACTGCAGGCTTGTTCTGATAGTCTCACAACTGAGGCTATGTGGGCCGAGATTGTTACTGAATCGTCAGCTCCATTGAAAGACATTCGCAGACATGTCTGCAAGCACACATGTTGCTTCAGCACACTGTAGAGCAGTAAAGGTTTTAAGACTATAGTGACTCATTCACTGTCTGTTGCTTGCTGACAAAACAATGAGCTGCTCCTGAATGACAACTAGTTTGAGGCTTAGACAGGTTAGCTAAGCCGATCCAGAGGCACATAATGCCGAGCCTACGATAGACGAGGCAAAAGCCCAATGTCCGTTATGACGGCGAAGGGTCGCTAGTCTCCGTGCATATGACGCAGGACGCGACCGCGGAAGTCAGATACGCGAGGACGTGGACGTGGTAGCCAAGACAAAGGGCGTCCTACGCCTTATGATCTCAAGACGTCCACTCATGGACGTGGTAAGGCAAAAGCTCTGGGATATGCTTCATAGGATGTCAGAATCCGCTAAGTCCGCTCGCCTTGCGCAGCAGATGCGGGATGGATAACCATTGGGCACAGACTTTGCGTAATCCCCTAAGCATCTGGTTGCGCTCTATCAGAGAGAGTCTAAAAGGCAAGACTGCCGGGCTCATATGGTTGTATCAGGATGATGAGGGTGACTATGATCACGATAGATATGATACTATAGATCACGAGTCTGGATCAGGCAAAGACGAGTCTATGGATCATGAACTCAGCATCATGTTGAGTAATAATGCAGTGTGAGTGTTTGGGTGTTTAGGCTCGTTATTTTAAAAGTTGTGTTTTTATTCTATGATACCTGTGTTACTTCCTTTGCATTATATATATATGCATGATTTAGATCATATTTTTAAATTGTCTAGAATGAAAGGAAGTATGGAAACACTTGTGGTTGACAGTGGATCAAGCCACACTAATCTCCTGAAGGATAGGGCATTACTTTCGTTGATCTAACGTGAAAGATGCCTAATGTAGAAACACAATATAGCTGGTGTATCGTCACTCTATCAAAGCTACGGCCAAGCTTATGTTTCTATTACCAAACGGAACACGATCTAGCATAGATGAGGCATTATACTCTGCGCCGATTGCAGTGAGGAAGCTTTTAGCTTCAAAGAGCATTCTCAAGAATGGATTACACATTGAGACAATTGGAGAAGGAGCGGCAAAGAGTTCTTGAACATATACGAAGCCTCGACCGCATGACGCGGGAAAAGGTCTTGGAACGATACCAGGCTATGGCCACTGTCTTTTACTATGCCAAGATCAGTGCGCGTCGAAGCCAATGCTACTATAAGCAAAGAAATCAAGCACATTCAACTTGTGGCACGACTCGGCCTTGCACCCTGGAACGTGATGCGTAGACTCGATCAGCAAACTCAATCGGTCATGACCTTAAGGGGAGACGGGTTTATCCCTAAAAACCATGCTTGCACCTCATGTGCGCAGGGAGGGAAACTTCCAGGTCAGACCATCACTCAGTCAAGTGTCAAGGAAACAATCGGTTTTCTGGAAAGGATTCAAGGT
>CAJHQP010007963.1:0-29438 GCA_905132765.1 Moricandia arvensis
AATGCTAAGTGATGTCCGATTTGGTATGCAAACTTCAAGGGTTGAATATAGTAATAGGCCTTCGAGTACCTGTTTAGGTTCGGGTCGAGTATACAGTTTTTCGAGTATTTTAGTATATGAGTGTAGAATCTGTTCAGGTACTTTTGCAAATTAGGTTGGGTTCGAACATTTTTTAATTGAGGGTATAACCGAAAATTCGAACTATGTAATTATTAATTTTTTTTAAAAATCATTGTCTTTGTAGATCATTGTATCTGCAATCACAAATTCTTTGATTTAATTTCGCAAACCAAAAATGTCAAGAGACCATACATGATTTTATGTCATCATGAGTACAATAACACACAATCTTTCAAAACCAGATTATATATATCAAAGAGATATGTAGTTTGTCTCTTACTCAAACTACGTCATCAATCAGAGATAATTCACTTCTGCATTGAACGAGATATCATCCATCGTTTGGACTTGTCAGGACAGGAACAGTGGAGTTACACAAACCAGAATCTGCGAAGCGTTATATTTTTTTCAACAGAAAAGAATCTGCGAAGCTTGTGAAGTTTACTATTTTACCCTTATCAATTCATGTATTTTACGAGAAAACCCACCTCCGTATTTTGACCACGCCGTCGCCTATCGCCGTCAAAACCTGGGAAAGCTGAGATTTTAGGAAATTCACCATAAAGTTGATCGCTTTTCATAACTTGCTCTCGTCACGACACTTTCTCTCTCTCATCTCCATGGCCTCCGTCGCGCTTCTTCGGTCTCTCCTCCGCCGTGAAATCCACGCAGCTTCCGTCTCTGCGTACAAATTCGTATAAACTTCTCCCTATTCTCGTTCTCTTCGTGGTTATTCCGAGCTTTAGAGTTGTTTGGGATTGTGGGTCAACAAAAAAATCTCACCTTTTCGTGTTTTTGCAGAGTTCGGCTAGCGCCGGCGGGAGGACGACGGAGCTCCGGTTACACGGAGTCAAAGATATCATCGCCGTTGCGTCTGGTAAAGGCGGAGTTGGAAAGTCTTCCACTGCTGGTAACATCCTTAAACTTTGTGTGAGAGATTTGAAACTGATAATGTGAGAGATTGAAAGTCTGTAACTTTATGGTTGTTGTAGTTAACTTAGCTGTTGCATTGGCCAACAAATGTAATCTGAAGATTGGGTTGCTTGATGCTGATGTGTATGGACCATCTGTTCCAATCATGATGAGTATCAGTCAAAAGCCTCAAGTTAACCAAGGTAAGGTCAGAGACAAGTGCCTCTTGTACTTTTTATGTTCTGTAACCTCTGTGTTTTGAAGATATGAAGATGATTCCGGTGGAGAACTATGGAGTTAAATGCATGTCAATGGGTCTCCTTGTCGAAAAAGATGCACCTATTGTGTGGAGAGGTCCTATGGTCTGTGTTTCCTTTTAAGATCACTCATGAAACTTGAAAACTTTTCGTTCAGTAATCAAAGCTTGTGGTTATTGTTGATACAGGTAATGAGTGCTCTTGCTAAGATGACAAGAGGAGTTGACTGGGGAGATCTTGATGTTCTTGTTGTCGATATGCCACCTGGAACTGGTGATGCTCAGATTACCATATCTCAAAACCTTAAACTCTCAGGTGTGTGTGTATATACATATCTGAGCTGTTGTTAAGATTAGACAAGTTATGTAGTTTAGTTAAAATGTGCTTGTGTTTCCAGGTGCTGTAATTGTATCAACTCCACAAGATGTTGCACTTGCTGATGCTAATAGAGGAATCTCCATGTTCGACAAAGTTAGAGTACCTGTACGGCCATCTATATCGTTCTTACTATCTTTGTGTGCTTAGAAACATATGTTTCATCTTAGCTTCTTAACATTTCCGCATTTTTATACTAGATCTTGGGACTTGTGGAGAACATGAGTTGCTTCGTTTGTCCTCATTGTAACGAAGCTTCTTTCATTTTTGGGAAAGAAGGAGCACGCCAGATGGCTGCAAAGAAGGGCTTGAAACTCATCGGTGAGGTACATAAATCTAAAAGCAAAACCGATGTTTTTGGCGTAATAGTGTTGTGGATTCTCTAGTGGCGTAACAAGATATCGTTTGTATAGATTCCACTGGAAATGAAGATCAGGGAAGGTTCTGATGAAGGTGTTCCTGTTGTTGTTTCTTCACCTGGTTCTGTAGTTTCAAAAGCTTATGAAAGTCTTAGCTCAAAACGTAGTGAATAGGACTCAAGGAGCTACGTAATAATCCTGAGAATGAGATCAGATGAAACTTAACGTTCCACATTCTAGACGAACTCATCATAGAACAAGGCCATGTAAAAGCCATGAGAACGAGAGGCATGCACAACCAAGTTTTGTCTTGCTGCCTCACCTGCTCAGATTACAGTACCAAATAGAGAATGTTTTGCAATTGCTGAGAGAAGAATCTATCTACAGAGGGACAACAAAATAGAGACACTCTTTTTGAACAATGTGAATGGCTTTTCATTTATTAGATAGGAAAATAATGAATCTAAATAAGACATGTAGAGATCTTTGACAAAAGAAACACTAAATGTTGTTGAGTAAACCATGTTGAGATCACTTCACAATGTATGATGAGATCACCAAATTATATCTTCATTATCTTCTCCTTCATCTTGATCTTCATATTCAAGATCAGCATCGCAATATAATTCGTCCTCTCCATTAGGATCTTCATTACTGTAATCCTCGTTCAAGACTGGTTCATCTTCCTCAGAACCCTCAGGTTCCAAAAGGCATTCTTCACTGCTATGCTGTGAATTTTCCATCTGGTTACCAACAACGACTGGTTTCTCTAACTTAGTCCTCTTTGGAGAGTTCTCCTACACACATTTGAATACATATAAGAGACTATACAAAAAACAAGAGGTTAGATAAAGTGCCAGATAACGCTAGAAAAAGAGGGGTAAACTTACATCATCAAATAGCTTATCCAAGATATCGTAATTGATATATGAACTCAGTCTCTGCACACAAGCAGACACAACAAATTTAGCTACAGATGGAAAAATAAGGAAGATTCAAAGATATCTCAAACTATATATATATATAACAGGAAACGATCTGGAGCAATAGTAGCACTGACCTTTTTATTTTCATTTTCTACATTGCTTTGGGTTGGGGTTGCAGAAGTTTTCTTCCTAGGAGCAGCAATCTTACTAATAGGATCTTTCTTCTTCACTGTGGTGGGTTTCCTCTGCTTTCCCTAATAATTGATAGAAAATGGAAGATCATTAACCAGAACATCAAGGTAACGGTAAGCAGAACTTAAAAAGATTGAAAGACCATGATAAAAGCAAAAACCTTTTTGTAGTCAGGATTCATCATCTCCCACGCCATCTTCATCAGAAGGGACTCTTTTGTAGTATTTAGATAACCAGCAACCTGATGAGCAGCAATAAACCATAAAAGTCAGAACAACAAGCACAAAAACTAAGTTTTATCAGGAAGCTTCATACATAAAACCGAACATTATAGAATTTAATACACATCAGAAAGCAGCAGACAAAACACTAGAGAACAGTTTTGACTAGGCTACATGGTCTGAATCAAGTAAAACTAACGCGTCATGGACTTACATGTGTAACAACAGCGTGGTTCGCCACAATCCAGGAACCAACTGATTACAGAGACTAAAAAAAACCATAGATGTGATTCAAATTCAGATAAAACTTCCACAGAAACACACTATATATCATTCTTAAAAAAGGGTTAAGAGAATGTAACGATTTGATTTACTTATGTGATGAGCTGCATCAATAAAAACTTATAAGGTACACACTATATTTATTTTTATTACCTCAGCATCACTGATACGAGACAAGTCCTCTGCAAGATCACCAACACCTTTTCTGCCACAGGCTTTTATAGGTCTAGATGCCAATGTGTTTTTTGAGGATGATTGTACTGAATTCTCCACCTGTAAACGATGGAGAACATTCAAATATGTAATTAAAAGACATAAAGTATTTGTATAGACAATGCTCCACAAAAGAAACAGATGTTCGGTAAGTAAGAAGTTTTGTTTTTCTGAATTGTCTCGTGTGATCGAGATCAGGAACTAAGGCGTAAAATTGAATCTAGAATCAAATCAAAATACCGAGGAAGGAGGGGAGTGAATTACCATTCTTCACGGAACAAATGTGGCGAGTTTGGAACGGCGGTGAGGATTATTAGGGTTTATTAAATCAGAAATCTCGCTGAGAAGTGTGTATATGATGAACGAGACCGACATCGGACTTCGGAGAGAAGGTGATTTTAAATAATTTTTCTTTTTTCTTTTTCTATGTTTTTATTTTCAAAATGTTTTTATTTAGAAATAATTCTATTTAACATTACTTTTGGTATGTTTACATTTTTTACAGGAACACTTTCATAAATACCTAAAATATGAGATTTCATTAAAGATATAAAAACCACGTTAACTTTACTTTTATAGATACAGATATAAATAACTATTTAAATAGACAATAAAAAATATTTTTATAGTTTTTGAATTATACTTGTTAAATTCAAATATTTTATCAATTTTATCAAGCTTTTTTTTCGAAACAAAAATTATTTCTATACTATTCAAACTATATTTTAAATCTTTTATGTATTTATTTTGTTTTTAAATTTTTTATTTTTAAATGATTAAAATTTTTTATTTCTACAACCCTCAAATTAACTTTTTTTTTGAAACACAAAAAGAAAATCCTCAAATTAACTAATTAAAGTTATTATGTACTCGTTAGTACACAGAGATTTTGTGTGTTCGATGCAAGTGAAAACTGCCGCTATACAGTTGAGGAGAAAAAAAGAAATGATTGTGATATGATAATGAAAATACCAGGCAAGAAAATGACCGTCTCAACTTATGGTTTGGCTCTAGAAGTTCAAGTAAACACATGAGATGTATAAATGATAATTATATGTATATTTCAGTGTGTGTATGTGTCTTGGAAAAAAATGGAGAAGAGTAAGTTATAAAAAAATATGTATTAGTAATTCAAATTTAATATATTTTTTAATATGCGTAAAAATTCTAAGACATACATCTTTACGAAAGGGAATGAATATAAACTATTCTGAAATCTAAGAATTCTTTTCTCCAAATCGTCAACAAAGTTTACTTTTTCTTTTTAAAGTTTCACCAAAATCATCTACATTTACTCAAAGTCATCTCCAATCTCACCATAACTAAAATTCCTCCAAACATTCTCAAATCCTTCCATAACTAAATGACAAAATGACAATAAATGTTGAAAGTGAGAAATGTAGAAACTGTTAAATTATTATGGTTAACAAAATTAATGAAGTAGTTAAGATGAATGAAAAAGAAAAGGAAATATTGCAACAATACACTTAAAAATATGTAAGCTTTGGTTTTTACTTTTGTTTTAATAGATACTAGTCTTTAACCCGCGCGTCCGCACGGATGTTATTTTTATTATCAAATATTTTAAAAAATTTATTTGATATAATTGTATATAGTTGAAATTTAATATTCGATATCTATTATCCGAATCGGGATCCACTCTTATCCGTTCAGAAAAACGAATATTCAAGGGTCCGGATCGGGATCTGGATAGTGATTTTACGGATTCGGTGAATTTGAGTACAAATCCAAATAATAAAATTTTAAGTATGGATATTCGGATCTGGGTATAGATCCGGATATTAAATATTTTAAATTTAATTATATTTTTATATGTATATTATATATATTTTATAAGTAAAAAATAATTTTATTAAATTTTAATGATTTTAAGTTCTTTAAAATAATAATTTTAAATAGACAAAATAAATATTTAATAGATAATTTTTTTTTAATTTTAAAAACAGGTTTAGATATCGGTGGGTATTCCGTCGAATATCCTAATCCTGAATATCCAAAAGTTTGAATCCATTGTATTTGGATGATACATTGTATTATATAGTGACTAAGTTAAAAAAAATATGTGTTTGTTGTGTTTTATTTTATTTTGTTAAGAATTAATATTTAGATGTTTGGATGCAAAGATAATATCAATGACATTCTTTGTAAATATTAAGTAGAATTAAGGGGTATTTCCTATTTGTACTCCTCTTTTAATAGATTAGATATCTTTATATCTTTTTGATTATCAAAATTTGAGATTTTCTCCCTAACAAAAAGAAAAACCATTAAAATAAATAAAATACAAAAAAATAATTATACTAAATCTACATGTTCAACTTTTAATGGGAAACAAACATACATCATCAAACTCTTCGGTAGTTTGTTATCGTACTTGATCATGTACTACCTGGCTTTCCTCTCTAGGTCGCCATCTTTATGTTACATTGCAGAGGTATGATGAAATCGTATTTAGAAGTATTTTGTGTTTTCTTATTAGAATAGCATAGCTTCCTATTTATACAAAGAGAATGTCCTAAGATGATAAGAACTAGGACTAGTTACATGATTATCATAAGATATACATGATTTATCATAATATTTCCCCTCAAGTTGGAGGTCTGAGATTTCAAACAGCCAACTTAGACATAAGATTCTCAAAATGTGGTCTTGACAATGCCTTAGTTAGGACATCAGCGAGTTGATTCTTTGATATAACATGCTCAGTCGTGATGAGTTTAGCTTGTAGTGCATCACGAACGTGGTGACAGTCTCGTTGAATATTGCTTAGTATGCTCATGGAAGACTAGACTGGCGGCGATGTGTAATGCTGACTTGCTGTCACAGTATAGTTTCATCGGAGATGAATGATTGAATCCAAACGATTGGAGAAGTGCTTTCAACCATTTGAGTTCCTTGAGTGCCACAGACATAGCTCGGTATTCAGATTCAACGGAAGATAAATATATTGTGTCTTGCTTTTTAGTCCTCCATGATACATGCGATTCTCCAATAAAGATAATGTAGGCGCTTAACGACCGACGAGTAAGAGGACACACAGACCTATCCAAATTTCAGTAGATACTTATTTGAATTTGATCATAAGCTTTCAAGAAGATACCTTGTCCAAGTATGCCTTTAAGATATCTAACAACCCATAACGCTGCCTCCCAATGAGGTAATAGTGGAGCCTGCATAAATTGTGATAAGATGTGTACATTGTAACCGAGGTCAGGACGAGTATTAGTAAGATAGATTAAGCATCCTACAAGCCGACGATATTGAGCGTTCGCCATTGGACCTTCAGCACGAGCAAGTTGGTGATTAAGTTCAACAGGAACCAGAGATGGCTTAGCACCAAGTAAATCGGTCTCAGAGATAATGTCAAGAGCATACTTCTTTTGAGAGAGTTAAAATCCGGATGCATTGCGAGCCACTTCAAAACCAAGGAAGTATTTCAATTTGCCAAGATCTTTCATACGAAAACACTTTTGTAGGTACTCTTTAAACTCTTGTTATGTTGTGGCATCATTACATGCTATGACAAATTCGTCCACATATACCATAATGTGTATGCAAGTCGAGCCTCATACCTTTGAGAACATAGACTGATCGGCATATTCATGAGAAAGACCGAAATTCTGTAAGGCTTTTGTAAGTTTCGAGTACCAATACCTAGGAGCTTGGTGCAAGCCATATAATGACTTCTTTAACCGACACACTTTATTCAGAACATGAAAACCTTTGCGGAAGCTTCATATATATATTTCTTCATCAAGATCACCATGTAAGAAAGCCTTACTTACATCCATTTTATCAACAAGCCAATTGTTGATAGCAGCAAGCTTCAAAATAATCTGTATTGTTTTTAACTTTGCCACTGGTGCGAACGTATCAGTAAAGTCTTCACCTTCTGTTTAGTTATTACCAAGTACAACCAATCGAGCTTTGGGTCTTTCTAGTGTACCATCAGCATTATACTTGTTGGAATATATCTATTTAGTCCCAAGAGCTTTCTTGCCTGGTGGGAGTGTGGTAACCTCCCATGTATTTGTAGTTTCGAATGCATCGACTTCTTTAAACATAGCATCCTTCCATACTTTCTGTTTGACGACGTCTTTGAAACTTTTCAGAACATTATCATTAATGATCGCAACCATGAAAGCTTTATGTGTATCTGAAAATAATTTGTCAGAGACATAACTGGAAATAGGGTAGGGAGTCATACCTGAGACTGTGTTGGAAGAACCGTGATAAGATTGAGTAAGATCGTGAGGGGGGTTTGTAGACACGGAATGGGTCACATAGTTTTTAAGAAGAATGGAAGGCTTCTTGTGTCATTGTCCTCGGCCAAATATCTCAGGAAGACCTGGAGAAGTCGAAGAAATAATTGTTGCATTGTAGACGTCCAAGAAGCTTAAGATCTTAACAAGAAAGATATCAATTCAAATTTAGCCGCGAACAATCTACGTTTGTGATATCTACTATTTTTCTCTGTAATTGATTCATGCGTAGGTGAAGAAGGAGTTTCAGCCGTAGGTATAGGAGACAAAGGTACATACGACTGATCTGCAGAGGAAGTGATAAGTGTAGTATTGGTGATGATTGAGTGGGAGCTTCGGTCGTAGAAACTCCCCCTTGAGTCAGTATTAGGTAAAAGCCAATCATCAATAGAGGGATCAGATGTATTTAATGGCGGAGAGACATACTCTTTCGAGTCCACACCATGAAAATTTTGTACTGAGAAGACAATATCTCGACTTCTGAAAAACTCGTTTGTAGTGATATCATATAATCGCCATGCTTTCTTGAGGATAGCCAACAAATATGCACTTCGTACTTCGATCACCAAATTTATCCTTATCTCTTGCTTTGCGATGAGAGTAACACAGACAACCAAAGACCCTTAATTTATCAAAGTCGGGTCGCTTGCCAAAGAGAACTTCATATGGTGTTCTTCATTGGAGAACCTGAGACGGTGTGCGGTTGATAAGATGAGCCGCTGTAAGACTAGGTGTAATGGGGTGTTGAAATTATTATTTCAACAGTTGTGTAAGTGCAATGATGTGTTGAATTATGTTTTCAAAATGAGGTGGCTTTCAACGGGTTGAACATATTAAACTGGTTGAATTTAGGTGAAGAGGAGAGAGACTGTCGACGTGGGATATTCTTATTGGGCCAAGAAAAAGGTGGCTTGATGTTTTTTTATTGTGTTTTTTTTTTCTACATTATTTGATTTAATTATTGTATATGAAACTATTTCTATAAAAACATATTATATCAAATTTATCATTTTTCATACTTTATAAATAGAGACTTATTTTGATTAGATTTGGACACAGAAAAAATCATCTTTAGTCTCTCATAAATTCTTGTTTCTATATTATCCTATTTTCATAGAGAAAATGAATCCCAACAACAACCATTCTAATAATAACCAAAATTCCTCTAACTATTCTTTCAACTATCCAAATTCCAACAACTATCCATTTAATATGCTCTTAATATTGTAATTTAATTTCAATCAATTATTATTATTAATATGTAATCACAAAAAAAAACATAGAACCAAATAAAAATATGAAACTAAAAGTAGTAGAGTAAGATGTTGAATTTTATTAAACAAACCATTGTAGAGTATAAAAAGTGAGTGAGTGTTGAATTATTAAGTAAAAGAGAGAAGATGATGTGGAAGAAAGAGAAGATGATGTGGAGGGTATTGTGTGTTGAAACTATTGTACATAGTCTAAGTATACCCTCACCCCAAAATGAAACTGGCAGTCTTGCTTGAAAGAGACATGCTCTTGCAACATTTAGGATATGGCGATGTTTTCTTTCACCCGGTCGTTCTGTTGAGGAGTATCAACACAAGATGCTTGATGCTCGATTCCAAGTTGTTTAAAGTATGGTGTGAGGACTAAAGTATGGTGTGAGGACTAAAGTATGGCGTGAGGACAAAGAATTCAGAACCATTATCAGACTGGACGGTTTTAACTATTTTTCCAAATTGCCTTTTCGAAAGAGCAATGAACTCGTGAAGTAGATTGGCAACTTTCGATTTTTCTAACATCAGATATGTCCAGATAGCTCTAGAGAAGTTATGAACAATAGTGAGAAAGTATTTTTCACCACAAGAAGGAGTCGGATAGGGTCCCCAAACATCACAATGTATTAAAGAGGCTCACAAGCTTTATTCAAACTATCATTAAAAACTTGTCATGTTTGCTTAGCACGAAAGCAGATTTCACAAGACGCAACTTGTTCTGCATCAAACACCATAAAACATGTAAGGCTGATAAAACCGTAAAAAAAGGATGTCCAAGCCGTCGATGCCATAGTTCTGATGTTGAAGAATTCTTTAACTCAGTTCGATGTACTCGTGCAGTTGTGACCCCCGTAAAGTAGTAAACCCCCTCACTTTCTTCACCCATTCCAATCAGGGTCTTCGTAAAACGGTCTTGCAACACACATAGTGTATCAGTAAAAATAACAATACAACTAGTTTGCTTAAGTAATCTGAAAACAGAGATCAGTGTGCAATTGAAATCTGGAACGTATAAAACATCTTGCAAATAGTAATGTTGGTCAGAATAAGAGTGCCCTTTCTCATGGTTTGTGAACACTGGCCATTAGAGAATTTCACCGATGATGGAATGATATCGGTGAGATCAGTAAGCAGAGATAAATCTCCAGTCATATGATGAGAGGCCCTTGTGTCGAGAATGACATCTTTGAGCGTTGGTTTACCAGATCTGTTGATATCGTCGATTTGGAATTTTGAAGAAGCTGGAGAAGCTGAGTAATTTTTCCAATCAGATCATTGTTTGAAGTAGTAGTGGTGTTGTGTGAGACTGCTCTTGCTGAATTTGAGCGTCCACGACCACGGTTGCTATTAGTTGAGAAGCTTATGTGCTTCAGGTATGAACGTAACAGTGGATCTGATCTTCGTATCTTCTGAAGTTCGAATCCAGCCGACTAACATAGGATTTGTAGCAAGCCATCGTGATAGGTCTGGTTCTGTCGACGGTTTTGCGGTTGTTCCATTAATGAAACCTAACTTTTGTTTAGCTTGTATGGATTTGGACAGCTCCGTCGCCTACTCTGTATAATTGTCCCCTCGAAGTAAAGCCGATGTTATTTAAGCTCCAGAATTATCTGAAAGATGAAGGTAATATGATCTAGAAGAATCATTAGAGGTAGGGAAACTTGTTAAAGATGTGCTCGACATAGAAGAAATTATTTCAGCCATGTTTCTTTTAGGTCAAGAAATACGTTTTTGGACAGAAAAAAAAAATCAGATCTTTTGCTTTGATACCATATGAAATTGTATATAGAATTAATTTGTATTTTTTATTAGAAAACATAACTCCCTATTTATACAAAGAGAATGTGATGATAAGGACTAGGACTAGTTACATCAATATCACAAGATATATAGGATTTATCCTAATATATGAATCTATTTAATTTAAACATCCAAGTCGATAGATAATTTTCGTTGACCTGACTTCAGTGCTGACTATTTCGTTCTCTCCTCTGTTTTTCTTATAGGTGCGGAAACTTTGAGCGAACAAGATACTGGGAGGAAGACGACATGGAGTGTAATAAGGATGAAGCTAAAAGGGCATTGGATATTGCCGAGAAGAAACTTTCAGAGAATGATTACGTTGAAGCCAAGAAATTTGCTAACAAGGCTCAGAATATGTATCCGAATCTTGATGGACTGAAACAAGTGTCGGTGATGATCGATGTCTACCTCTCTGCATCAAACAAGATCAACAGAAAAGGAGAAGCTGATTGGTATGGAGTTCTTGGTGTTGATCCTTTGGCTGATGATGAAACTCTGAAGAAACAGTACAGGAAGTTATCTCTTTTGCTTCATCCGGACAAGAACAAGTTTACTGGCACGGAAGGTGCGTTTAAGTTGGTTTTAGAAGCTTGGCGTCTGTTATCTGACAAGGTTGGTAGAACCGTGTATGATCAAAGGAGGAACTTAAACGCCGGGATGCAGAAACCACTGTATGTAGACAAGCCAGTTTCTTCTAATTCGAATCAACATGCTAGACACGGTGAGGATCCAAGCGGTAACGCTAGAAATAATAAGATTGTAGCTACTCCTGAGCCTACGAAGAAACCTAAACAGAGGAAATATTTTAACTTTTGGACAATGTGTATTGTTGGGTGCAAGACACAAACTAGCTAAAGCATGAAAGATCCGAAACTCTAATATGGGGACACTGGATTGGCAAAGACTGTGGCTGTATATTATATAACTCTAGTTGTTGATATATTGTGTTATACATATTATTCCTTTACAATAAACTTTAAGAAGTTTACGATGTAGTTCTTTTTACCTAGTTTGAGTTTTTCTCATTATATAAATAAAATTTACACATACTCTCTTTAAAACGGGTAAACAGACATGATAACAAATTAGCTAGACAGATCAAGAAGATCGAAGACATGATGAAAGCAAAAAACCTTTTGGTACTCAGCAGAGGCGGCCCTGAGGGGAAGCGAAAGAAGCGTAGGCTTCTAGGCTTTTTTATGTTTAAGTAATTTATCGGCCAACAAATTTGATAAAACATTAAGTAGCCTATTGATTAATAAAATCTTTAGTAGATATATAGGTAAAGCGTTCAGTTCTCATCAACATCAATAAGCCTTATTTAAAAACCAGCAACCTGATGAGCAGCAATAAAACATAAAAGTTAGAACAATAAGTACATAAACTAGGCTTTATCAGGAAGCTTCATACATAAAACCAAAGCAATAGACAGCAGAAAAGCAGAAGACAAAACACACAAGATAGCAGTTCTGAGTCCTGACTACGTTAAATGGTCGGAGCCAACGCGTGATGGGACTTGCATGTGTAACAAAAGCGTGGTTCGGCCACAATCCAGGAACCAATTGTTGTGTGTTACAGAGACTAAAAAAACCATAGATGTGATTCAAAATCAGATAAAACTTCCACAGAAATAAACTATATATACTTCTTGAAAAGGGTTTTAAATTATTTTGTTTTCTTTTCATATTTTTCCTTTTTATTATTATTTGAAATGTTTGAAGTGATATTTGTCTTAGTTTTAGTGGTTTAAATGGTACACAACACATTTGCTTTTTAATAGTAAGATATTTCTATTTTACCCTTTTATTATCAAATCTTCGATTTTATCCCAAACATAATTTCACAACAGGAGTTGTGGCTAGGGTGGAAACATATACTCGTTACTTGTCTTTATTTACTCTTCGGTCGGTAGCTGACCCATAAAATTGGAAATTTCGTTTAACTAAATCGAATATCTCATAATTTTTTTAATTACTTTCAAGTAAAAGACAAATATCAAATATAAAAATAAAAAATAACTATTTGATGTTGTTTATTTTATCACTCGTTTTATTAATAAATAAAGATACATTTGCTTAAATTATTGTAAAATAACTCGTTTATATTTTTATTTTCATAAGTGAATCAAATATCAATGATATATTTATATAAGCATTTTAGAGTTTTCTTCTTTTTATATATTTTATTTTTCGAACGACTAAAACATAGAAAAATGATGAGATGCTTTTATAAATAATAATAAGAATTTAGTCTTAAATTCTAATGAATTATCAAATAACTTACCAATAATTATTAAAAAATTATAAGTAATTTATAAGTAGCAAATAATAAAGAAAGACAAGTAATTTGCAAGTTCGTCATTTTTATTAAGATTTGAAATTGAAAATATTCATTTTTTATAAACTAAGTATAATTTTAAAAATCTATTACTCGTATAAACCAAACTAAGTACTAAAAATATCGAAAATATCAATATTCTGCTTGTGCCTAGGGGTGGCCGCATGTACCCATACGGCCACCGAGCATGTGGGCCTCAATTAAAAGTCTTGGCCCAAAATATGTTTGAAGAAGCTATGTCTTGATAGTTCCTTTATCAAGTCGGTAAAAGAGTGTACGAAGACTGACGGGATTAGGAGAATAAATCACAAACCGTATAATATCAGGAGCACGTAGCTTTTTATTATATAAAGGGGAAGCAAATCACTCCATGAATCATCCGAACAAGAGATAGAGAGATCAAGCAAACAAGAATAGAGTATTTGTTGCTTTAGTTCTTATTTTTTGTTATCTATTCTTTGTTCCAGGTAAAAGCTTTGGTGTTTTAAATTCATTCTTAGATAGCACAAAGAGGGTTTAAATATAAAAAAAACTAATCAAATTCGTCCTTAGAAAATCTGTTTAATTTGCTAATGATTTTGTTTAATTTATGTAAACATTCCCTGATGCTATTTTCATTAACCCTCTTTATTTATTTATTTTTGGTTCGGAAACATTTCCAGGGAACTAAAGTAAAAACTCTCAACGAGCAAAACTACATGGAGTGTAATAAGGAAAAAGCGAAAAGGGCATTGGATATTGCTGAGAAGAAACTTTCAGAGAATGATTACGTTGGAGCCAAGAAATTTGTTAACAAGGCTCACTATTTATACCCGGAGCTTGATGGCTTCAAACAAGTGTTGATGATAATCAATGTTTATATCTCTGCAGCAATCAAGATCAATGGAGGAATAGAAGCTGATTGGTACGGAGTTCTTGGTGTTGATTCTATGGCTGATGATGAAACAGTGAAGAGGCAGTACAAGAAGTTAGCCCTTTTGCTTCATCCAGACAAGAACAGATTTAGTGGAGCGGAAGGTGCGTTTAAGCTGGTTTTAGATGCTTGGTCTTTGTTATCTGACAAGGCTGAGAGAGTTCTTTTTGATGAAAGGAGGACGCCGAAGGAACCACCACCAAGTGAACAGGAGGAGGATACATGGTCTTCTTATAATGGGAGTCCAAGTGCACACGCTACAAGTAATAAGGATGCGCCTGTGAATCCACCAAGTCTGTTTTGGTCAATGTGCAGTGAATGTAAGACACGATGCGAATATTGGAGGGATTCTTGTCTTAACAAGGCCGTACTTTGTCCAATGTGTGGTAAGAGTAAACTTTCATATACAATCTTAGATTTTCAGAATAAACAATTCTTTTTGGGTTGCTTCCGAGTTCAACAACTGTATGGTTATATTTTTTGTTGAAATGTCATTTGGTATACTCCATGTCATGGTTTTAGCTTACTATGATTCTAGATTTCATGAGCTAAAAAAAACAGTATACTAATGCTTTTATTTGAATCGTACACTAAGGTTTTTAGATATACCAGTTGTAAAAAAATCTTTATTATAATCTAAACGTAATAAACACAATGAACATATATATTGGGATACTAATAAATACATCTCTTAAATATAACAATTTAGATAATAGTCCTAGCTATTCTAGCTAATTAATATCTTTTTCAAAAATATTTTTGAAATGCTTCTATCTCCACATGTATTTGTTTTAAAATTACAAATATCAAATTTGAACTTTATATACAACTTTAAATCAAAATATTTAGTCTAATTTAATAATGCATGCTTTACATGTATAGAAGCACGCTTTTTCACCATTACATGTATTTTTCTTTTTGGATGAATCCATTACACGGAAGCAGCTTTCCAAAAGGGAATAGAAAGAGAGAGAAAAAAACAGGGAAGTAGATATTTTTTAAAAAAATTGTAAATATTCTTGAAGAATTTGTTATATTTTCTGCGGATGAGAAAATAGAAACACCATTCTTTAAAAAATCCTAGTAACAAAAAATAAGGTCATGAGAAAAAACAAAAAAACACACATGAACTTATCAATGATATGTTTTTGAAACTAGTATTTTACACAAATCCCAAATCTGCTAGTTCATCACTAGAGGGTAAACGTGGAATGGGTCGTTGGATAGGGCCAAAAGGATTGAAAGGTCTTCCGATAGGATCAAAGGGTTTGCGAGAGATCATGTAACCAGATCCTTCAATAGCATAATAAATTTGATCTTCTTGATTGTTGTTTCCTTGAGGACCATTCCATATCTCGCACTGCTTCAAGTTCTTAGTCAATGCCTCAGATCCTCCATCAGTCTACAAAAAAAAAAGAGAATAAAATTGGTTTTGCGTGGTGCTTAAGGCATACAAACAACAACGATGTATTTTTATTTATCTAAAGCGAAGATTATGTTATTAATGTTGATATATATTACCTGCTGAAGAGACACTGGAATAGCTGGAAAAGTGGTACATAAACTCAGCTGGGAGGCAGCGTCTGTAGGAGCTTGAGCTCTTCGTTGTGGTTGAGCATTAGAATCTGTAGTAGCATGTGGTTTGCTGAGCTCTTCATCGTTGGTTTCTTTTGTTATATTATCGGGTTCGTGACGAGGGTTAAAGCAACTAAGTAGTATATGCTGCAAAAAAAAACAATGGTACATAAAAAAAAGAGAGCGAGAAAGCATCAATTAGGATGAAACTCATACATATTAACAAATAAGACATACCTTAAGTTGAGTTAGGTTGAAAACAATGCAACTGTAAAAGTCATCAGAAGAAGAAGACGGAATCTGAAATCCATTATTATTCATTCCCTCTGTAGAAATTTGAAGATTAGGTCTATAGAAATTTGTAATTATATTTTACTTTGGAAAAATAAAGGAAACTTAGAGAGCAAGAAAATAACAAAAAGGGGAACAATCACAAACGAGGTAAACTAGCTAGGGATCTTGGAGGTTTTATATAGAATCAACTAGGGATTGGCCCGCCCTACGGGCGGGTGTGTACAATTTTGTTGAAAACAATAATACAATTTAGATTAATATTCTATTTTTTTATCTTTCACTTTGTCTTCTTTTCTATAGTAATGACTTTTATTGATATAAAACTTCTGAGTAAACCTTGTTGTAGTATCTTTTTGTATTTTTTTTCACACATAGTAATTATATCATTAATTATATTAAAACACCACCACTATCAGTGGCGAAGCCAGGTTACACACTATGGGGGCCTGTGCACCCATAATAATTATACATAATTTATATTTTGTTAAAGAAAACACATAATATTTGTTGGATCAGATGGAAAAATGAGCTTTGTGCACCCATAGTAGCCCGGGTTCAAAGCCCTCTCCCCTACCTTTTCTGTCTTTTTAATGATAGTGCACCCACTAGATAAATTGTCTAGCTTCGCCCCTGACCACTATAAACTCTTGTTCTTTCCATCTCATCATCTTAGCCGCCATTATCTTTTATCAATATCTAAATCTCACCGGAGCTGCTGCGTCTTATTATCATGATGAGGGGTCTTTTAGCTTTCAAATCTATCAACTCTTCTGAAGTTTTACGTAACTGAAAAGAAGTATTGATTAATGTTTGTGGGACATTTTTGTTTGCCGTAAGGGTGATGACCTAATCGTTGAACACACTGTCCACGGTTAATCATATAACCTTTCATGCCGGCAGCATCTTCATGTCTCCAATCAAAGTCCAGTATTTAGAAATGCTCGCCTTTATATATCTTAAAAACATCACCTGATCTTTTCCATAATATATTTATCCATTGCCGAATCTAAAGTTCTTTAACCTCGATGGCCTCCGTCTCTCTAGTCCTCCTCCCTTCAACTTTGGCACACTAACCAACATACAGACGATCGGTTAGAGGAAACCAATTCACTGGTACATGGCCAGATTCAGATCCATCTGCATTGTTTAACTTACCTCAAACTCAGCAGTAATCTTTAACTAAAACTATACCATTAGGAATCACCAATCTCGAGCTCATGACGTATCTGACATCGTAAAGCCTAATACATTTGCTTGTAATTAAAACTTTTAAAAAAACTAACATGGCTCATTAAATCTTTTTAAACTTTAGCACAAAAAATGACTCATAATATAAAGATCCAGAAGATACTCCCTCCGTTTTTTTATATTTGATGTTTTAGAAGAATTTTTTTGTTCTAAATTATTTGACGTTTTCAATTTTCTCTGTAAAATGTAATAGTAATTAATATTAGATAACCAATAATATTATAACTCCTATTTTGTTATTGGTTGAATTGTGGTTAATTAAATAATTAATAATATTTTTGGTTAGAAAATGAAACAAAATTATATATTTCTTAATCTATGTACATGATCCTAGAACGTCAAATATAAAAAACGGAGGGAGTAGTAATTTCTGTTGTTTCAACTAACAATATAATAATAAAAATAAAATAAAAAATACTAAGAAATATGACGTTTTTGTTAAATCTGCAAAACACCTCCACGAAGAAAATAAGTTTTGACATCAATGAAAAAAATATTCTCTATGTACAGTGTGACACACTAATAACCTTCTTCTCTTGGTTTCTGTAAAATTAATACTCTTTTGGTATCAGTTAACATGAGATCTTGAGTCTTACACAACTGCTTCGTAAACAAAAGAAGCACATATAATGTGTTGTTGCTGCTGCTTTGTATCACCATTGGTCTGCTTCAACAGTTTCCCATCTTGAAACGCTCTAAGTATCAAACTATCAGATGCTAAAATTCTATGTGGTCTTTTCCTGGGCTTTGAACACGAAGGTTCATCCACATTTTTGCACCAAAGACAACAATTCTATCAATTATCATCACCAG
The DNA here is from genome assembly GCA_905132765.1 of Moricandia arvensis. NCBI lineage: Eukaryota > Viridiplantae > Streptophyta > Magnoliopsida > Brassicales > Brassicaceae > Moricandia > Moricandia arvensis. The sequence continues at coordinate 18,386 of CAJHQP010007963.1, forward strand.
GCTGTAAAAAACATATGTAATGTCTGATACGTTGCGTTTTTCTCAGTTTGTTTTATGTAGACGGAAATCTTGAAACTTAAGAAGATATTTTCCAGCATTGTTTGTGATCTCTGTGATCTTATGACTGTGATCACTCTTGAGCTCTATCAAGTCTTCACAGCATGGGATGATCACGGACGTTATCTTTGAACATGCATCATTATCGAGTTTCAACGAATCTGACAGAAGAAAGTGTTAATTTTCAGCAAACAACAAATAATATTTGATCCAAATCTGTAAATTCAAAGGGATTAGTTAACTCGCGATCAATGAAAGTAAGAAGGCTGGCGTTTGCAACATCAAAAACATCAAGAGAAGATGATACAACGAAAGATAACTGAGAGTGTGGATTCTTCTAGCATCCATGCCTCATTGTTATTAAAGTGACAAGTGGCTGACCAGTGATTCTTGAGCTTTCCTACATTGATGTGCAGTCATCTCTGACCTCTCCAAGCTAATATTATCGTTGAGAACATCCATGGAAAAAGCCTGGTTACTGGGACATATATGTTATGAACCTTTAAGATTTGTTTATATCAGTTAAAGGGAACTTCTAGCATCACCTTCTTCCACTCTCAAACACTAAAGTGTCATTTTGATAGTTCGATTCTGCTTTCAGCATGTGAAGGCTCCAGTCAACTTTAGTGGACGCAGAGTACTCGTAGAAGAGTAGGAACGATACCAACACAGTGCCATAATAGCGGAGCCAAACCATGAAAGATATCTATCTTCTAACTATATGAAAGCAAATCGAAAACACACGATACATGTATATTATTACAGAACATCAAAACCACTTAACTTTTCAATTGTCTAGAGTCTCAATAATTATCCTACAATTCTGAAAGCATGTCCTGGATTCACCTAGCAAAACAAATCAAGGCCTTATAATAATAATAAAAAACTCGATTGTGAATACAAAAGCCACAATGATCAGAACTCATAAGCAACACCAAGCAAGGCAAGTTTAATTGCAGATGTCGAGCACCAACTCCTCCGCCGCAGAGAGCTTGTGATCGTTACTTTTTTGTTCAAGTGACCACTTTCTTTTAAGAGCGTTAAGTAGAATACCAACTAATAATCAGAATATCAATAATATCTTACCAACATCATCTGGCCTCTTTTTATGACATTCCGAGCCTCCCAAAACAAAGTCGCGTCTGTATCACATATTTTCTCATTAATGCTAATTTTCTTAGACAACATGAACCTCAAGAAACTCATACTGATTCTCTTGTGTCAAAACGTATGAGTGATATTGAAGTCATATTGGGGTGGCTTCCTCCGAACGATGAAACATAACTGTGCACACAATAGTGTAAGCATAAGCAAACATGAGAGGACAACAAAAGCAAAAAAGCTTCACAGTGGGGAAAAATTACCAAATCCCATCTCCTTCTGCTCACATTTACATGGACGAAATTCTCACCTGACAAACTTCGACGGTGGAAACACAACGACCGGCTAGATTTATATACTTTTAAGTAGTTACTGAATTCACCTGTTAAATCATTGAATCGAACATCAGAAGGATTTCTTATAATCTTTCTGATATCTGAGCGGTGGAGGTCTTCATCGCATCTAACAAACACATCTTTGATCGGATGAGATGGGTACGGTTACGACTACTGATTCGATTCCAGGAGGTGCAGCTTTTTCTTGTAAAAAATCAATAGATAATCCTGGCCCAAGATAGTGATATAATTAAGGGCCATATAAAATCATAAGCCCAAAACGAATATGTTTTCCTCAAAAGTACCGGAAGTTTGAAGATAGTTTGCCAGGTGTCATTTTTTCCCTCTATGGAGAAAAAAAAAGCCTACTTTATTATATAAGATACCGTTTTGAAGACGGTGCGTTGATGATAATAACGTCGTTGATGATTTATCCAACATAAATATATACTCTCAGCTGAAAAATAATAAAAGAATATATAACGATAAATGTAAATATATCTATTTCAAAGTGGAAAACTAGAAAAAACAATATTATAAATGTTAAACCATTATATAAACAGTTTCAAATTATATAAAACAGTTTAGATATATAAACATGATAAAGTCAAAAATTTAAAACTATTTTCCAAACAACTAATATAATAGAGATGTGAATAAATAATAATTAACATAAGTATATAATAACATTAATAAAAATATAACAAATATAACCTTGCATGGTATTTAGAAAAAGGAGCGATGAAAAACCTGAGAAGCAAAACTGAAGAACGAATAATCAAAAGCTTTAGAAGGGAAACATCTCCCAAGGAACTCGAACAGTATTCCTGTGTTCATAGATCAACTCTGTGAATCCATAAAGGAAATCAAAGAGAGAACAAACATTTCAGATATTGGCTTTGCATCAAATGCTGTGTGATTGATAAAATAAAGATTGGATTTTAGAAGAACCTTGTAATAGTTGTCTTAGTCGTCCAAGTAGTAGTATGAGCCAGCAGACTTTTGAAATTGGTGGGGTCTCTTCTGAATGTGATGTTCAGATGATGCAGACATGAATGGAAAATCATTAGCCCCAAACATAGTCATTTTTTCTTGTCCCTATAGTGTAGCTAAGAGGAGATAAGGAGACTTACGGATAGAGACAGATTCATGCCACTGAGCAGCGACTGCGGACAGTTTGCAATACAGTCAATGGATGGTTTTCCCTCATAGACAATGACCCTGTCTGCCAGATAGGTTGCCATTATAAAGTCATGCTCGACTACAAATGCAGTTTTCTTTGCGTGGAGAATGAACCGCTTGATGACTTTAGAAGCGACAATACGTTGCTCTGAATCCAGATACGCACTCGGCTCATCAATCAGGTAGATATCCGCAGGCTGTAGAAATTCAAAGTTTATGTATACATGAGATCACTGAGAATAGCAAAAAATGCTATGTTTCTATGGACTACTAACCTTTCCGAGGCACAGAGCTAATGCAACTCTTTGCAACTCTCCTCCAGAGAGATTGACAACTTCTTGATCCATCAACTGCTCAATCTGAAGTGGTTTCATCACGTCGGACACAAACTGAGGATGCATGTAAGAATCCCGAATCTTTTGATGTAGCAAATGTCTAACTGAATTCTGAAACTTGGGGCTGATCTTTTGTGGCTTGTAAGAGACATTAAACTCTGGTATCTCTATGTCTGATTCTTCTGTTTCGTCAGGTTTCAACAAACCCGCCTGCAGAAATTACCAATGATACTAGTTTAGGAGTCCAGCACTTACTGAAAATTTAACCAAGAGAGGATATAGTGGAGCAGGAGAATACCAGCATTCGGATAAATGTTGTCTTCCCTGTACCATTCTCCCCAAGCATTACAATAATCTGGGAGTCGGTGAATTCACCTTCCGTCACTTTCAACCTGAAGTTTCCTTGAGTTTTGGTCATCGTAGGGTACTTGTACCTAGCGTAGGACTGTATTTCTTCAGCACTCTCTTGTGGAGTCTCAGCAACCTTCGAACAAAAGAAGAACTTATTAAGAACACAATGTTGATCACTGTTGTGAAGCTACATTGCCTCGGCAACATCAAACAAGTTTACCTTAAAGGTAAGTGATTCATCTCTAAAACGTAAATTTTCTGTTGGGACAAACCCAGCCAAGAAAATGTTGATTCCTTCTCTGACAGAGAAAGGGAGAGTTACAACACCATAGGCTCCTGGTTTCCCATACATGACAGCAGATGGAAATCCAACAAATAGTCAAGAACACTGAGATCATGCTCCACCACAATGACGCAGCTGAGGAGAAAAGGAAAACACTGTCAGCATCTTCTTCTATCTATCATTTAAATCAAAACCAGAAGATAAAAATATCAAACCTGTTAGGCCTCAGGAGAGAACGAACAACTTGAGCAGCTTTAAGTCTTTGCTTAACATCAAGGTAACTAGACGGCTCATCAAACATGTATATCTCAGCGTTTTGTATGGCAACAACAGCAATGGCAAACCTCTGCAGCTCACCACCAGATAAATTCTCAACATCACGATCAATGACCTGGTTCAGCTCCAGATCAGCACAGAGCTCTGCCTTCTTGTCTCTCTCGTCCTTCTGGTCAAGGACCTCTCCCACATTGCCTCGAACAGCTTTTGGGATGTGGTCGACATATTGAGGCTTTATAATGGCCTGTCATGGCACGAAATCACATCTTGTGTCATTAGACGAACGCCTAGGCACCCTCTGGATACAAAATAGGATAAACAATAGGACAAACAAACCTGTGCAACTTAAAAGTGTTGGCCCCATAGCGATGGGTTGTATCTTTCTCCAAGTATCTAGGAAGATTGATAATCTGAATAACTTCAAATGGGCATTTCTGAAAATGTACAAGAGAAAATGTTCAGTGTCTCAGTTTTGACATGCAGTCACGAAGAAATCCAAATGCAAAAAAAACAAAAATTCAATAAGCAGACCTGTCTTGACGACAGGACAGCTCTTCTTGCACTCTTGGCGACATTTCTTAGGCTTGCAACGGTCTGAACTCACAATTGCAATACGTGTCAATCGATCTGCCATCCCTCAAAATAAATATCTACAACATTAAACAAAATCCTTAGTTTAACTGCCTGACAAAAAGATTCAACATTTTTATACACAATCTCCCAAATATCATTTACTATGCTACAACTATCAAAACAAGGAGTGATAGAAAGGGAACAAATACAAACACTTTTTCACGACATTACAATGTATATTAAAGAAAAAAATATAAACTTTGAATCAATCGAAAAAAATGTCGGCGACTGTATCGAAAATCATCTTAATAAGAAAGTATTCTATCCAACGAGGAGAAAAGGAAAAGTTTGAGATTTGAACCTGAGATGATTGAGAGATCAAAGTGAAGAAGGGTGTGTGTGCAGATTCTTTTGATGGACAAGCGGAGAGCACACGCACCTGAGAGTTATGCTTGGAGAGTAACTCCATATGCCCTTCTCAGAAAAAAAACTAACTTTCCTATCCCCCATCTATTCTCTCTACCCTTTTACAATTGTGCTTCCATATATAACCCCATCATTAATTTATTATATATTATTTACACCTCATAAATTAATTAATTTTTTGAATTAAATTGCCAACTATATTTCAGCTACCACCTGACCCACTTTAAACCTTAACCAATCGAAATATTCATGGCCCACACATTTCTCATATTTGTCGTAAAGCTCTTCTTCCTCCTTTTCCATTGATAATTTTTGGAGCTTGAAGAACAGGTAAATCTTGTTCGTCTTTGATGATTTTTTTTCTAAAATATCATATAAATAAAGTGTATATCATGGTTAACGTAAAAACTGTAAATTTTGATGAAGATTTTGGGAGATAAAAAAGAAATTCGAAAACTGTGTTTATGGGGTTTTGGGTATGTTGAATGTCCGTTTTTGATGATCGTTTGTGTAATTTCATTAAGATGATGAAGTATATCTTACGGATAATATAAATCTAAACTATATCATCCTAAAAAGTTAATTAGTTGGTGTAAGGAGAATTTCTGGGTAAAAATGGTTTTACTGGTATTATTGATATTACTATGTATATAAGTTCGACTAGATATACTAGTATTCCTATATTTTTTAGTGCAAAAAGAATTTCTGGGAAAAAATGGTTTTCCTGGTATTACTAACATTACTATGTTTACAAGTTCGACTAGAGTTACTGGTATTTCTATGTTTTATAGTGGTACATAAATGAATTAGTAAGCAAAGACTCTACGATGTGAATATGATATTTTTTACTTAATAATGATAAATCTAATAATAATTCCATTTAATTTCAGGGAAAATGCAAAATCCGCCTTGCACAATCATTTGTTTTGATTACGGAGGATGTTATATGAAGGATGGGGTTGAAATGAAATGGATCTCGGGAGAAGGTGAAAGAGAAGATGAAATCCACACAATTGTATTGAAGAAATCAGTGGAGGAGGTCACATACTCTGTTCTGGTTGAGCGTATTTGCAGAAAGTTAAAGGTAGATGAATCTTAGATGGAAGTGAAGCTTAGTTACTTTCCAATGTTATTGTATTCGTACAAGCCATCATATATCTGGAATGATGAAGACCTTTTTGGTTATCTAATGCAAGTTAATCATGAGAAGTGTAGAAGTGTTCTACATGTCGAGTTTAACAGAATGGATGAAAAAGACTCGCTTTCGGAAGAGGATGATGATATTGATGTCTATGCCGGTATATTCGATAGAGAAGCTACTGATAGAGAAGCTACTGATATAGAGGCTATTGATACAGAGGCTACTGATACAGTGGCTAGTGATGAAGATGGTACCGAGAAGGATGCAACTGATAACGAAGGTACTGGTGGAGTGCTCACATTTTACGAAGACATTGAGATGCATGAGAATTTCACCGAAAGAGAAGCAGGACCATCAGTTGAAGTCGCACCAGTTGTCTATAAGGAGCGAGATGATCGTATGAATTTGGTTTTAGGTCAAGAATTTAGAACCAAGGAGGAAGCAAAAACTTATATTCAGACGGCTTCACATCTGAAGTGTTTTGAGTATGAGGTAATTAAGTCGGATACTAAGAGATATGTGATAAAATGCCGAGGAGCCAAAGAAGGCTGTAAGTGGTTTGTGCGTGTTGCAAAGTTAACAAATTCAGATCTTTGGACGGTTAGAAGTTACATCAAGCAGCATAGATGTTCAGTTGTTACCACAAGAACATTGCCTAATAGAAGGAGAGGCACACCACAAATCGTTGCATCTGTTTTGGCCCAAGATTATCCAGGCAGTTTTGACACACCAGCTCCCAGATCTCTGATCGATTTGGTTCATCACAGGGTTGCTGTGGATGTATCATATACTACGGCATGGAGAGGAAAAAGACTAGCTGCTAATAAAGTGCGCGGAACTCCTGAAGAGAGTTTTTCTTTATTATATTGTTATATGTACATGCTGGAGCAGACGAATCCTGACACAATAACTCGTGTGGTTGTGGATGAGGGCAAAAAATTTAAGTATCTGTTTTGGGCTTTAGGAGCTAGCATAGAAGGGTTCCGCGCGATGAGAAAAGTCCTCGTTGTAGATGCAACACACCTGAAGAATGTTTATGGTGGAGTCTTACTTGTTGCGACTGCTCAGGATCCCGATCATCACCACTACCCAATTGCGTTTGGTGTTGCAGATGGTGAGAAAGATGATAGCTGGATATGGTTTATGGAACAGTTGAAATCAGTGATATCCGATGTCCCCGGATTGGTGTTTCTTTCAGATAGAAACAAAAGCTTGATCAAGGCAGTACGCCTAGTGTTCCCTCAGGCCGCTCATGGGTATTGCATATGGCATTTGTCTCAAAATGTTAAAGTCCACGTCCGTAACAACAGAGATACTTGTGCGTTTAAGTTTATGGAGTGTGCACACGCTTATACGGAGGCCGAGTTCTTGGTCCTTTATGATGCTTTTTGCAGGAGATATCCTAGTGCAGCAGAGTATCTTGCCAAAAGTTGTGAAGAAAAGAAATGGGCTAGATGTTACTTTGAAGGAGATAGGTACAATGTTGACACCACCAATTCAGTAGAATCTTTTAACGGTGTTATTAAGGATGCGAGAAAGTTCACCTTGCTTCCAATGTTTGATGTCATCATTGAAAAAATGGCTGAATGGTTTAACAACCATAGGAAGGAGGCAGCTGAAATACCACCCGCAGTAAAGCTTGTGCCTATTGTGGAAACGGAAATGTCTAACAGATGTGTTGACGCAGGGTTTCTTACGGTTGACGAGTTAAACAGCTTCCTTCTCGAGTATAGTGTGCATGGTAGTGACGTGAAGCGTTATACTGTTGATATGGCTATGAAGACGTGCACCTGTGAGCAGTTTGATAAAGACAAATATCCATGTGTGCATGCAGTAGCTGCTGCCACATTCATGACCGATAAAGCGGGAAAGGAACTCCATCTATCTGAATATTGTTCTAAGTACTATTTGGTGGAGCAATGAGTTTTGGCTTATCACAGGACAATATATCATGTTCCTCATATGGCTGATTGGGTTATACCAGAAGAAATTAAAGCAATGAAAATACTTCCTCCAGATTTTGAAGTCAAGAAGGGAAAACCGCAACAAACAAGGTTTCCATCAGCAGGAGAATCTCGTGGCAGAGGAAAAAGAGGCCGAGGGAGAGCTAAAGGCACAAATAGAGCTAGAGGAGGAGGTATGGCAGCGTATTTTGATTGTGGAAATGGTTCGGGTTCAGGTGTTTGAATGTGTTTTTATTATGTGTAATATGGACAACTAGGATTTCTGGTTTTACTATGTGTTATTCAGACTACTTGGAACTACTAAGAACTACTACATGTATTGTGGACTACTAGCACTACTACGTACTACTATATGTATTTTGGGCTATTAGATCTACTTCCGACTACTATATGTATTTTGTACTACTTGTTCTACTTTGAACTACTATTTGTAATATGCATGTTTTTAAGAAACTTATATTTTCGTCTTATTATTTGTTTTTTTGTCATATGTAACTTACGTTGACTGTATTTATATGTTTATATATGTGTTAGTTATCAAATTATGCATAAAAACTATAAATTTCATAAAACTTCTTATTTTCATTCAAAACATCTTTATACTCCCATGACCAATATCTTTATGGTGAAGCCATAATGAAGTGAATAACACAAAAAACATTTTATCTGAAATGTTTTTCTACCAATGTTTTCTTTTCAATCTAAAACTATCTAAATGCTTTAGTTTTACTACAAAAGTCTTGTTTTTGATGTGGTATTACTAATAAATATTGAAATTTTGCAATTGTATTACTATGAACAACGTAGTATTACTACAACCTTGGGTATTATTAAGTGTAAATATGTTGAGAATATTTTATACGTTTTACACGTGTGTTACACGTTTTAAACGTGTTTCACATGTCTTTAACATGTTTTACTCGTTTTACGTGTTTGTTAATTTTTTTATAAAAAGTATTGATAATGTCTTAGTAATAACTAATAAATCTAGTAGTACCAATTTTATCTTATAGTCATAGTAACACCTTATATTACTAGTTTTCCAAACCTGTTGCAACACAATTATACAACTTCAAAATAATAAACTTTCAAGGTTTCACATCAACAAAACATAAGTTTAAACAGATCATCCTACATAAGTTTACAAAGCCGAATTAATATTAAACATGGAAAATATTTTTAACCCAATAGTCTTCTAAGCATTGGTTTTAGGCTTCTTCTTTCCCCCTTCAATCTCATCGGTGTCTATCTCGGTGTAAGGAGAGGTAAGCCACTGTGATAGTGCACGTGTCCTTTTTACCAGTGGTGGCGTTGTGCTAGGCGGCCAATCACGTGGTGGTGTAAGTACTTGTCTCCTCGCAGCCATTGCCTTAGTCCTACCACGTGGTGTTGTAGGAGTTGTAGGAGTTCCCTTGGTCTGATTCACAACAGAAGCAGGAGGAGTTCCATCGGTTCCATCTGTCTGATCCCCAACAGAAGCAGGTGGAGTTTCATCGGTTCCATCCGTCTGATCCACAACAGGAGCAGGTGGAGTTCCATCGGTTCCATCCGTCTGATCCACAATAGGAGCAGGTGGAGTTCCATCGGTTCCATTCGTCTGATCCACAAGATGAGCTTTTGAAAATGGAAAAAATCCATCATACCTCTTGAAAATGGTAAGAGTCCACCCTGCTTTCTCTTCCTCTGTATATTTCCTACAATGTTCCTCCTCAGACTCTATCACAGCTTCTTCAGGTTCTTCTCCAACCTGAGCCTCATTGATCTCTTCCTCTTCTTGAACCTCTTTCTCTTTAGCTTCTTCTTCAACATCTTCATTTTCTTCAGGTTCCGACTCTGTCACAGCTTTTTCTTCCTCTTCTTTTTCACTTTCTCCCTCAGTTCCAGGTTCTTTTTCATCATCATCTTCTTCATTCTCTTCCGCATTTTTTCGTCGATCATCAGCTTCATTTCTGTAAGAACTCCAATCATAATCAAAACCCATACCCTGGTTCTCAAAACCCTCGTTGTTGAATGTCTCCTTCTTCAGTTTCTTTGATATCCTCGTGACCTTCTTTTTCATCAGAATTTGTCGTTTTTCAATAGCATCAAGCTTCGTCTCCATTATCTCTTGCTTCCTAGCCTTCTTTCTTAAAAAGTATTGGCAATTTTCAATGGTCTCTAGCTTCTTCTTCAAACCCTTCATATTCTTAGCCTTCTCTTTCAAAACACGTTGGCTCTTTTCAATCCCATCAAGTCGCTTGTCCATTGTTTCCATCTTCACACTCACTTCATTTAATGAATTTATCAACCTCTCTTCAAATCCTTCCAAAACATCCTCCAATCCACGATTAAAGGAGGATGTTTCTTCATTCACTTTCTCTTTGTCTTTCTTCTTAGGGAATTCTCTTGCAGCCACATCTAACTCATAGAGCTCTTTCCACCAAATTGGCTTCTCCTTTATAGTAAGCCATGTATTCCACAGGTCACTTACTCCATTTTACTTATCATACTCGGGCTCCTCGCCCACTATTCGCACCATGAGAGGAGCTTCATCCACTGTAGGAACCAGATAACTATTAATTTCCTGGAAAAAAACCCGAAAAATATCAGCCACAAAACGGTATCCCAGTCACTTAAAAAAATTATAATTATGTACCTGAGTATTTCCAAGAGCATCGTACAAATCTTCAAGTGGATAACCCTTCATACTGTTACTTATAAACCTCTGCTTGCACATCCTCGGACAGGAACTCTGACAGCCATGTACTTTTTCTCGAAATTTTGTATTCAGAGCTGGAATGGACTCAAATATCAGGACCTACATAAAGATTTTGTCAAAAATCAATCATGCAACAAATAAAATTTAACTTAAACCATAAAAGTTACCTCTAAAGGAACTATGAATCCGGAAAAATTGACATTCTTTTTTGCTTTCCCCTTGAGATGCTTCATCACATGATTAATCGAACGAATAGCATCTTCAAATGTCAATCGACCCCATGGAAAAGTTTCACAAGCATCCAAATCATTGACAACTCTTAGTATGAAAG
>CAJHQP010007964.1:0-29433 GCA_905132765.1 Moricandia arvensis
AGGATATTTATACCATGTTAGACATAAAAACACCAGTGTCAAAAATCTTGGACTTATTTTATGCAAGAAATGAGGTTGGTAAAGGGGGTGAGTCAGACTATTATTTGCTAAGTCGCTGATAGAATGAATTTGATTGCTATATTAGGATAAGGTACATAAAGTTCCTCTAAGATTGTCATTTATTTGATGTGGTTTGACAGTTGCGGGTTAAGGGTTTATGTTCTTATAATGCAATCTATCAAATAACTTATTTAGAGTATTTATGTAGGTTTGAGTCTGTTTTCAGTGTTTCAGGTTCAGGTACGCTTGGGAAAACTTTGGTGTTCAGGGATTTTTTAGATGAAGAACTTCACAATGCATCAGAAGGTATCTATGGATGGGAAACCTTCCCACGCTGCGATTGAGCTGATATTTTGAGACAAGATAGAACTTTAAGTAAGCTTTCCAATCAACCGGTTTGAGGTTCATCTTATGGTTAGATTATAAATTTATTCATGTTTTACTGAAGAGTTGTATGTCTGCCTTCCTAGATGAAGTTGTCGACGAGATGAAGGAGCATTGATCGACGGCACATCCTTGGTGTCAATCGTAGGTGATTCCAAAACACAGACCGAGTATATCTGAAGATCGACTAAAGCCCAGAAGCCAACACAAGATACCAGAGTACCCCTGGACGACCAAAGACCTTATTTATGTGTTTTCTAAGCCATTGTTGACGGCTACGCTTTCTATGTTTTACTTTATTCATTGTTCTTTGTTTTAGGGTTGGAGAGAAGACATGAACTCCTTCGGAATCCTCTTGGATCTCCGTTAGTTTTCTTATTTATTCTATTTCATCTATTCATCTCTGATTTCTGTGACAATTATCATGTATGAGTAGATCCGTCTGCTAGGTATAGGTTTATTAATGGTATTGATGGATTAACCAAACAATAGAACTGCTAGAGTGTATTAAATATCCTTCATCGGTATTGTGCTTATTTATTGTAATCTAGAGTAATTAACTAGAACCATGATCTTAGGATAATTGACAACTATGAAAGTAGGATCATTACCTGAATAAATCATGTTGAGATTAGTGGGTAGATACATATGAGAGTTGGTCTAGTAATTTTAGTGAACATATCGAATTAGGTCGTAATGCTTGATTTATGTGAGCATCGATCGACGGTCTATTCCTAGTTCTCAACAAGAGTTGTTAACAAAGACTTAAATCATAGATAGATTCACTAATTGATATTTTATTGTTTACATTGGAGTTCTAGGATACAAAACCTCTAGCTTCTATCCTCTATAATCCACTTACCTGAAATCCTAGATTTATCTATTTCTTATTATTGTTTATAACAAACTAAACCAATCAACTGCTACGTTCTTTACTGCTTTATAATCTATTTGCCTAGCTCAATTACGACTATATTGAGTTTATTGTGTGCTTATGCTCCCTGTAGATTTGATCCCTAAGTACTACAACTGGACCTCTTATTTGAGAGAGTAAAGTTGCTCTATGCTTAATTTGAGCATATCAAGAAGCTAAAGAGAGTTGAGAAGAAGGTTGACAAATTTGATGGGAGATTTGTCCCGCTAGAATTGTTTGCGAAGGAAGTACATAAACAGGAAAAGAAGTGACAACCCTGTTTTCTTTATGGATCTGTTATTTTTTGAACTAGATAAATTCTCTGTCTTTGGTGATTTTTGTTGTTTTCTTTGTAATCTTAAAACTTGGTTATGACTAACATATGACGGAGAATGCGAACTAATATATATATATATATTTGGAAAACTTGGTAGAGAGAGGTGGTGTCATTGGATCAGTGATATTGTGTTTTGGATTCTACACTGTGATATGGGGCAAAACAAGAGAGGATTCAACCAAAACTGTAGCTGGTTCTGAGCATTGTTCACCCTTGCTGCTTACACATATCGTAAAAGATGAAGGCTTGTCATTAAGACAAGATTGATGCATGTGAATGATAATATGCTTATATTATTAATTTGTAAATGCGGTTGGATGGTTATAGCTTTCAAGTTATTACATTGTGCTAGTCTCAGAAACATTTTCTCACAATACGAAGTTACCCAAACGAATGAGTAAAAAAAGGTTATGTTTCGTTTTATGGAGAATTTTCAAATGGAAGTTGGGAAACTCTTCAGCTGCAGGATTAAGTTCTATGTCCTTTTTAGGACCCTTTTATCATAAATATTTTTAGTTGTATGCTGTAAATAATTATTGGTCAAGTTGGGTATAATTAATGTAGCATTTAGGCAACGTGGTGGGATTAATACCTATGGTTGCTTATGAAGTCACTTTGACTTTTGAGATTTTTTGAAAGTATGAACATCAGATCTTATGGCAAGAGGAGCAGAAGAAGAGACGGTGGCATGGAGATGCTTTTGCAGAGATGTTGTGACTTTCACTGCAGTGGTTGATGTGGATTGTGTCAGGGTTGGATCTAATACACTGTTCAAGGCTGCGAGCTTGAGAGGATTGAGCTTCTATGTCTTTGTCTTCTACAAGTATGTGGTTGCTACACTTGTCCTTCTTCCACTTTCCCTCATCATCAGAAGGTACTTGATCTCTTTTATCACCTTCAGCCAAATCCTTCTGAACTTTTCAAGAATGTGAACATATTTCAGAATGTGCAGGTTAAGAAGACTTCCTTCAGCCAGATCTCCTGTCTTCTTAAAGATTTTCTTACTTGCTCTTGTCGGCTAATTATATATTCCTAGAGTTATGGCCATTTCCGGATTCTCCTTTTCGTTTTGACTTGGAGGGAACAGGTTCATGTCAGTGATAGATGGCTGTAAAGGATTAAAATATAGTTCCTCACAGCAGCTTTTACCTTCACCGTAGCCGTTATCTTCAGGTCGTAGCTTCATCAGCTACCATCTCACATTACTAGCATTGGAGTTTATCTGAGTCAAGTTGGATAATTGAGGCCTTCTCATCGTTGCAGAGTATTTGCTTGAAAAAGACGCTCATATATGATTTGACTTAGGTCATGCAGGTATATCCTGAAGAAATAACTGTAGTATTCTTACACAACTTATGTACAACACTTGTCTGCTTAAACCAGGTCTCTACCTCGCGTCAGTCATGTACTCGGTGAGAAGGAAGCCATGGATGTTGCTCCAAGTAGTGACTATATCGTAACCTCAGAAATTAATACTCTGTTTCAGGGAGGCTTTGTTTCACCATGAATGTGACGGGTCCAGTCTACATTTCCTTGGTTCAAGCCATTGCCTATTGTCACTGCAGTCGCCATGGGTTCTATATTCATCGGGGAATATTCGATTCACTTTACTTTTGGAGAGGTACTTGATTTCTTAATAGTACATATTGTTTTTTAACTGATATATCTAAGGACTACAATCTAATAGAGTTGAGTTACACGGTTTCTAGTTCTATAAGTCACACTTGTAGTGACTTTCGGGTAACTTATTCCAGATGGAAGATTAGCTAATTAATATCTACACATGTTTAAAGATATAACTGTAGGCCTAGGCGTACGGGTCGGGTTTTTCGGATTTCGGTTCTATTTTATAATACCTTATAGGTCCCATTTTAGTAAATTACAAATATGGGTCGGGTTCAGATGTAACACATCGGTTTTGGGTCGGTTTTGTATCACATCCTAAAACCTATATATCGTTTAGATTCGGGCTATCTCGGATCGGTTCGGATATACCCGAAGTAAAATCTAAAATTTAAAAGACAAACATAAGAAATATATACTTATTTATATATAATTGAGTATTTAAGGTACTTATTTAGATTTTCAATACTAATTGTTAGATATCATATCAAAATAAATATGAAATTCAATATTTGAAGTATATATTTATTTTCATATAATTATATTGTAGATTAACTTGGACATTCAGATCGGTTTCTTCAGATATTTTTTTCGGATTTTTTGGTTTTTCATGCTTTCCGGGTTACCCATTCGGGTTCGGTTAATAACACTTTGCGTTCAGATATGTTTTGTAACACGTTACAAAATCCATTGGGGTATTGATACGCCCTAGGTCGAGCTGCTGTCCCTGAATGCACTTGAGGATGGTATGTCGATAATCCTAAGCCTCTTGGTCACGTGTAGACCCAAAAAAAGGTATATTAAACCCAATGCATGATGCTAACACGATTCAAAGAAGATAGGCGGTGGAACTTCCGAATGATGATCAGTGTAGAACCAATGAAGAGTGTAAGAACTCGACACATGAACTATTTATACACTTCACAACACACTTTGGTGATAGAATGGTCACACAAGAGTTTGCGGAATAACTCATGATACACCGGTTTGATCCTTAGATATGACACACTAAGAAATCAAAAGTTCCAAAGGAACAAAGAGATTTACTCTCAAACAAACAAGCTTTTAATCAAAAATGATCTGATTATTTGTGGCTCTTAGGCCTCTTTTTATAGTCTTAAAAGTTGTAGAAACCGAAAAGACTTAGATAAAAACAAGACATAGAAGAATGCAAACAAAGACTTGATTAAATTATTGTTTTGACTGAAACTTGGACTGCTCTTGGCCTCCTACGACCTTGACTTCCCCTGGAGCTCTCTTGGTCTTCTCTTGATGAAAATGGGCTAATAAATCACTTGTGTAAGGCCTGGTCAAAGTCCATTTCCAGAAAAAATAAAGCAACTTCTTTGGATCCTTATTTTGACCTAAACCAAATCACAAAAGGCCAACTTATCCAAAACATGTTCCTTACATTCTCTGAGTAGTTTGGCCCATGAACATGTCTTAGAATTTTCAAAAGATGAGATTGGTTCATCAGGAATGGAGTTGGTCGATTGTAGCTTCTGGGGTGGTTGAACCAGCTCGGAAGATGGAACCAGCTCGCTCAGCTCGTCCAAGTGAGTGTCAGTCCAACTCACTTGAATATTCAGCTCATCTACACTCACTTCAGCTGGTCTCAGCTTGTTCTCGGTGTCGTTTGCTAGTCTTTGCTCATCCAAGGTTGCATGCTGATTAGGATCGTAATTTTTTACATTTTAGATCGGATACAGATCGGATTTTTCGGTTTAAGTTTGTTCGGATTTCGAATTACGGATTTTATGTCCACGACTAGATATAACTATCTTCTTACAATTGCTTTACCTGTCATCAGAATCTTTTTGAATTGGATAACTTATTTTTATTTTTTGTACAAAAGTATGATAATATAAATGAAAATACGGGAGAAAATAAATATATTTTTCACAAAACTTGTTCTGTTATTTTCAAAATAAAGAGATTATAACTTTTATAAATTGCAAATTTTAACTTTCATTTGATAAATAAATATTGGAGAAAAAATAATTATTGGAATAGTTTTATTTTGAAAATTAGATTTTTCTTTTAATTATTCAGCCAAATTCAGCCGTTAGTATTTAAACCTAATGAGTCTTTAAGTTAACTCATTGGAGAAGAATGTTCTAATGAATTGATTAAACTGAAGGTATAATGAGAAAGTTTCCTTCTCCTGGTGGGTCCCTAGATTAATTGGGATATGATCTTTGTGGTGTGAAATGTCGGAAACCTCTCTAAATTTTCCATTCCTGTCGTCACTAAGAACATGGTTATTGGTCACTAACTTCAGAGACTTTCTGTGAATCTGGATATCAAAATTTTGATATCATGAGAGAAGAGAGAGTGGCGTGGAGGTGCATTAATAGAGATGTTGTGCCATTTGCTGTAATGGTCGCAGTGGAGTGTTTAACTGTTGGATCAACCACACTGTTCAAGGCTGCGAGCTTGAGAGGATTGAGCTTCTATGTCTTTGTCTTCTACACTTATGTTGTTGCTGCACTTGTCCTTCTCCCACTTTCCCTCATCTTTGGGAGGTATACTTTGTCTCCTCACTTACTCTTTCTCTCATCTTTGTTTAAAAGTTTCCAAGAATATGAACTCAATTTACATGTGCAGGTCAAGAAGGTTACCTGCAGCAAAAGCTCCTTTCTTCTTCAAGATTTTGTTACTTGCGCTTCTCGGGTTCATGTCAATGCTTGCTGGCTGTAAAGGAGTAGAATATAGTTCTCCTACTCTTGCCTCTGCTATCAGCACCCTCACGCCAGCTTTTACCTTCACCCTCGCTGTTGTCTTCAGGTTTCACCTCCTTCTCTTTACATTCTACAGGGAAAATAATCTACACAGAGAATGTGATGATTCAACACTTATTAACTTTCTGCTTCCTTTGGTGAGTCGTAAAGGATGGAACGGATAGTGTTAAAGAGCTCTGCGAGTCAGGCTAAAGTCATTGGCACGATAGTATCTATATCTGGTGCTCTGGTTATAGTGCTATATAAAGGCCCAAAACTTCTCTCTTCAGAACCTACTACGGTTTCGCTTTACCTTGATTTGACTTCTTTCGATTCAAGTTGGATGATAGGAGGCGTTTTGCTCGTTACACAGTACTTGCTTATTTCAGTATGGTATATTCTTCAGGTATGAGAAAAGGACTTTGGTTTTGTAAATACAAACAGCTCTTGCTAAGTTTGGTAGCTCTACTATATGACTTCAGACTCAGGTCATGGAGGTGTACCCTGAAAAAACAACCCTAGTCTTGTTGTACATCTTATGCGCAACAGTAATCTCAGCACCTGTTTGTATGCTTGCGGAAAAAGACTTGACTTCCTTTCTGCTTAAACCGGGTGTCCCCTTGGCTTCAGTCATGTACACGGTGAGAATTCAAACCTTGTAGTGACTGTATATTTAAGTTCAGAAACTATAACGGTTCTGTTTTTAGGGAGGCTTAGTTTCATCATTGGGCACAGTTATACACACATGGGGTCTGCATATGAAGGGTCCGGTCTACATATCCTTGTTCAAGCCATTGTCTATTGTCATTGCGGTTGTAATGGCTGCTATATTCCTAGGCGATGCACTTCACCTTGGGAGGTACCATTATCTTTCACCTTTCTCCTTTATTGCAAGCTCAGAGATTTTATCTTTATATTTAGAAACAAATAACATCCATGGTGGAAATAGCTAGGAGATCCATGGAATCAGAGATGTATGTTTTTTGGTTCTAATCCATCACAACTAACACTTAGCCTCCATAAATGCCTCTGTATAAATGGTAATATAAATTTCAACGTATATTTGTTGTGTGCAGTGTCATCGGATCAGTGATTTTGAGCTTTGGATTCTACACTGTGATTTGGGGCAAAGCAAGAGAGGATTCAACCAGAACTGTAGCTGATTCCAAGAAGTCACCTTTGTTGGTTACACACACCAAAGAAGATGAAGCCTCAACACTAAGATGTGACTGATGCAAATGGAGTACTTTTCAGTGGATAATACGGTGCCCAATATTGTTTATATATAGCTTTATTTAGTACATTGTTTCTTTCTATCTAATATGATTTAGTAGATGTGAGACAGATTGGATATCTGGAAAATTCAAGGTATTTGGATATGTTAAATCCGTGATTTTAGTATTAGGATCTTTGCTTTTCAGATATACATCTAAACATTGTGATATCCGCGAGTATCCGGATCCGTAAAAATAAATAAAAATATTTTTAGAAATACAGAATTTCTAAAAAATAATACATATATTAAATATTTAAACAAAAAATATGAATATATGCATATAATATTATCAAAATTTAAATGTAAATGGAGTACTTTTCAGTGGATAATATGGTCCCCAATATTGTTTATGTATATAGCTTTATTTAGTACATTGTTTCTTGCGTAAATTTCAAAACATTTACAAACTCAATCTCACCATTTTAACATTAAACCCTAAACAATAATCACTAAATTGTAAAACTAAATATTAATATATTTGTTGATTAAGGGTGTTTTGGAAAAGTGGTACTTAATTTGTAGTATTATTAGTAATTTCTATTGTTTCTTTCTATCTAGTATGATTTAGTAGGGTGAGACAGATCTTGATATCTAGAAAATTTAAGGCGTTCATATTTGTCAAATCCGTGATTTTAGTATCCAGATCTCTGCCTTTTGGATATTTGGATTTTAGATATCCGTCTAGACATTGTGATATCCGCAAGTATTCGGACCTCGATCCCTAAAAATAAATAAAATATTTTTAAAAATACAAAAATTCTAAATAATACATATATATTAAATATTTATACAAAATTATGAATATATATGCATATAATATTATCAAACTTTAAATGTAATATTATAAAGTAATTATATATAAATATTAATATACCAAATACAATTATTAATAAATTAAAAATTAATATACTTTAAAAACATAGAACCGGATCCGGATATCCGAATCCGGTTTTGACGGATCCGAGATTTTACTTTCCGGATTCAAACACCCCAAATATCTTATTTTTAAAACGGATCTGGAATCGGATGAGGATCCCGGATAATAAATTTAAGGCCTGTGATTTAATACATCCATACCTTGTTAAAATCTCTGCAACATGAGCTAAAATCATTCGCAATATAGTGTATTTGTTTTGGTTTTATATGCAGAATCAACAAAACAAAACTATTATGTTATCTCTATTATTAAAATTGAAATACAAAATAGAAATGCTCCTTAATTTTGTAATATTAGAATGTCATTGAGATATTTATTGAACCTATATTTAAGTCTGCTTTATCTTTTACAGTTCTATTAATGCTATTAAAATAATTAATAACTTAGTTTTTATGATTTTTTTGTCTTTTTCTGTTTAGTTAATGCATTTTCCTAAATCTAATTTTAATGGCAACAATTACTTAAGAAAATCAATTTGTCTTACATATTCGTCACTTTCAAATATTGAGTTTACTATCATTGATTTACATACTTGTCACCTAAAGCTTTCCTTTGATATAAACGAGCACGTTTTATCTTTTTGTATAAAATTCAAACCAATCACACAAACTAATAAATCATACGCATGTACTCCATCTGTTTCAAATTGATATATGCTTTAAAATTTTCACATTAGTTAAGAAAACATATAATATTTTAGTTTCCAATGCATTATTTTTAGTAGTTAACTATTATTTCCCATAATTTTTAACCAATAAGATTTAATAAACACTTTAAGATTGTAATTAACCATTAATTAACGCATTGAAAATGTAAAAAATGTATCTTTTTGAAACAATTTTTTTTCTAAAGCATGGATCTTTTCCGAACGGAGGGAGTATTAATTTAGTTATTTTGTACCCCAATCGTTTTTGTAGTCTTTCTAAACAAACAAAATAAAAATTTAAAAATTCAAACGAGAATATCTTTTTTTTATTCTTTCCGTATAGATAATTAGTGAGTAGTAGTCAAAAAACAAACAAAATTATTGTGTTTAAAGATCATAATAAACAATTATTTAATACACAAAAATATTTAAATTAAATATTTCTAAATATAAAAAATAAATATTTATTTATAAAAAGTAAAAATAATCATTTTTGAGGATGCACAGATCAAACTCTAATATAGAATAATTAGATAAGATGTTTTCTTAGTTGGACTAAATACTTTTTTGCAGTGACACCAAACATTTTTGGGAGAATTGCCAAATGTGACTCAAAACTTGGAGTCAAACCCAAAAGAATACCCAAACTTGGATCAAAAGCAAAAGTAACTTAAATGGCTATTGAAATTACAACTATCCCCTTGTGAACAAACAAAAAACGGATTTTTTTTTACGTTTCTAACCCTCGCAAGTTGTCTGTTCAGACGACTTAACTTAAAGTCGTCTGGACAGTTATTCTTAAACATAATTTAAAAATTTTGTAAAAAATATTTTGATAAGTGAAAAATGGGAATTATGTAATTAACATATGTCTTAAGAGATATAAATTAAGATATAACAAATTTCAATTGTTTTCAGCATAGATGAGTGAAAGTAGTGAGTCATGATATTCTTTAGTTTATGTTTCATCAACATATGTTGTAGTATTGTATGTGTTCTTAGGGTTAAATTTTGGAAAGCATTAAAACCGTTTTTGAAAAATTTAAAAATTACCTAAGCGTGTTCATTTTTGTGTATAGTAAACAGTATTGAAGTATAATTTGATTTTATATCGTGGTTAGTTAGTTAATTTAGTCATTTTAGTCTAGGGTTTCATTTTAGGGTCTAGGACGACTTAACATTTAGTCGTCTGTGAACGGACAACTAAATATTAAGTCGTCTGATGTACATTATCCGCCAGACGACTTATTTGTAAGTCGTCTAAACCGGACCAAACCTTAAATTTTTCCACTGTACTTTTAAAGCTAACCGGATTATTTACCCAATATATAAGGTGATTTTTTTTTTCTGTGTTAATTTTTCGCAAAAACCCTAACAGTTCTCTCTCAAAGGCGATTTCGAGTTCCCACTATTTCCGAACAAACCATCGTTCTCAACGTCGGCTATCTATCTCACTTCATTCTCACCGTTCTCACCGCCGCTTCCTCTAAACAGGTAGTATAAGCCGCTTCTTCTAAACCCTAGCGCCGCCGCTTCCTTTGTTGTTTAGTTAGGTTGGATGTTGTTTTCCTCTCATTTTACGGTTACGATTTGTGATTTCAAGCAATTTGTGAATATTTTCATTTCAAATTAGGGTTTCAAAGATTGGGATTTCAATCGATTTGTGGTCTAGTTAGGTTGGATGTTGTTCTCCTCTCATTCGTCTGGTCAGCTTTCAAATGTTCTACTGGAAGTCTTGGTAGACTTATAATTAAGTCGTCTGGAAAGTCTTCCAGGTGGACGACCCAGACGACTTAATCTAAGTCTTTCAGGTGGACGACCCAGACGACTTAGAATTAAAATGTTTCCAATTCGTTTCTTGTTTGCAGATGGCGAATCAGCATGAACCTCACTTCTTGAAGCCTCTGCTTCCTTGTTTCGACTGTGGCGTGGTATACACACACTCTCTATTTCTCCTCTGTTTATTTCCTTTGCTTATCTTCTCATTTGTTGACTTGTAGACAATACCACTTGCCTTCTACTCAAAACACGTACAAGGCAAGCCGAACGAAGGAAAATAGACACTACGATCGGACGCTTCACACCAAACTTGGGAAGTTATACAAGAAGGAAGAAGACTCACCGATGGTTGGGAAGACTTCGCCCAAACACACTCCCTTTGCACCAGTGACATTCTCGTGTTCAAAAAGGAAGGAGACATGGTATTTCATGTGACTCCTTTCGGTCGTAGTGGTACTGAGATTCAGTATACACCTCCTCAAGGGGATGATGCTGCGGATTGTGCCTCAACTTCCTCGCCTCTTCCTAAATGATGGATGTTTGTCTTGCTATTGTCTTATTGTAATCTGCTTCTAGCGGACTTGTAATGGATGACTTCTATGTTGTTGTCCCCTTATTTCAAAATGTTTTTAAACCTATGACTTGTAATGGATGATCAACTTTTATAACTACAACTCCTTTTTCCTCTATGTACAAATCATGGTAACACCATTGTGGATGGTCTTAGTAGACGACTAATAATTAAGTCGTCTGGAAAGTCATCCAGCCGGAAGATTTGTCAGACGACTTAATTTATTAGTCGTCTAAGAAGTCTAACACAAATTCTAACACAAATTTAAAAATTACCTAACGTGTTCATTTCTGTGTATAGTAAACAGTATTGAAGTATAATTTGATTTTATAACGTGGTTAGCTAGTTAATTTAGTCATTTTAGGGTCTGGGAAGACTTAATATTTAGTCGTCTGTAAACGGACGACTAAATATTAAGTCGTCTGATGTACATTATCCGCCAGACGACTTATTTGTAAGTCGTCTAAACCGGACCAAACCTTAAATTTTACCACCGTACTTTTAAAGCTAACCGGATTATTTACCCGATATATAAGGTGATTTTTTAACCGGATTATTTACCACTGTACCCGATTCTTCCCATTCACCAGCTTCATCATTATCACCAACATCTTCAAACCATTCACTAGCTTCATCATTATCACCAACATCTTCAAACCATTCACCAGCTTCTTCCCTTTTCTCTGAAACCGTTTCCACCTTGCTGCGCCTTGATACACAAAGATATACTCTATGCGTTTTGAGTATCTCGAGCAAGTTTCGAACTTGTCTATCACTTGTAACATGAATGGGAGGACTGCCTGGAGCCATCATCATTTCTGCTGGTAATGAGGAGCTAATCTCCACAGTCACTGTTCTCATGTCCAGGTTATAATCTTCTTGAGCCATTGCAACAAGTTCAGCATGTGTTGAATCTTCATTCAATAAAAACAATCTTGATCCTTTGAGATCATCAACCACAAAATCCCAACGGCAATCTTTCAACAACCATTCTCCATACACTGCTTGTAACTGATGAATCATCTGCAAATATTCAAAATAAAACACATTAGTAAACATAGAGAAAATGAAGAAGTTCACTAAACATTGCCGCAGACGACATAGAAGTAAGTCGTCCAGAAGACTTAAAGGTAAGTCGTCTAAAGAGGTCACTTTTGCAATTGAAAATTAAATGGGACGACTTAACCAGCTTTGTTTGTTAAAAAAAAAACTCCAGACAACTAATATATAAGTTGTCTACGAAAAAGGGCTTGTTTTGCATTTGACCGAATCGTGTCAGATCTTTGACTATTTCTGGACGACTTATAATTCAGTCTTCTCTGAGAAAGTTAAAATTTCAATATTTTATTCAAACTAGACGACTTAAACGTAAGTCATCCTAGGTTAGTTTTGTAATTGAAAAATAAAACTTGAAATTTAACTTTCTCCAGACGACTTAAATGAAAGTCGTCCAGACAGACGACTTAATTTAAGGTCATCCGGGTGAAGCAAAGTTTGACCAGAAAACTTGGGAAAACTTCTGGACGACTTTGCTTTCCTGGACGACTTGAAATAAAGTCGTCTGTCTGAACGACTTTCAATTAAGTCGTCTGGAGAAAGTTAAATTTTAAGTTTTATTTTCAATTACAAAACTAACCTAGGACGACTTACGTTTAAGTCGTCTAGTTTGAATAAAATATTGAAATTTTAACTTTCTCGGAGACGACTGAATTATAAGTCGTCCAGCAATAGTCAAAGATCTGACACGATTCGGTCAAATGCAAAACAAGCCATTTTTTGTAGACAACTTACATATAAGTCGTCTGGAGTTTTTTTTTTAACAAACAAAGCCGGACGACTTAGATTAAGTCTTTCGTTTTGACCAGAAGACTTATCAGTAAGTCTTCTATATACAAATGACTTAAGAGTAAGTCTTCTACGCGAACAGATCTTGAAAAAAATTCAAATTCGTACCTTAAACTAGGTGAGATGACTTCGTTTGCACACAGGGTCTTCTCCAACCACCCAGAACCTCAAACGAAAGCAACCGTAAGTCAAACGAAAGAAATATGGCTCTGTCAACCGTAAAATATTTTGAATCAAAAGCTTGAGTTTTTTGGATGAATATGGAGAGAAAGTGAAAGAAATGTTGTTTTTAGTTCATAACAGATCGTACAACGTTGTTGAACTATTCATTAAAGGGCATTAAAAGCTCCAACATGTAGTACAAGGTTGTTGAACTATTCATGGTAGTGGCAATATTGTAAATACTTGAAGATGATGAGGTTGAGACAGTAAAGAAGCCATTTTCGAAAAACCAAAAAAAAAAAGTTAATGGCATTTTCGTAGATAAAATGCAGGTGTGGGGTGAAAATCTCAAAAAAAAATGAGTCAAACAGAAAAAGTTAGTTTTCTGTTTGACTCCAAGTTTTGAGTTACTTTTGCAAAAAGGCCAACATTTTTTTCTCAATAGACTATATGGCCAAGGTTTTTAATATCTTATAAATTAATTAGTTATGTTAATTAATTTTTTATTTATATAGTTGTAATAATATAATAATGTTGTTAATTTATATTTTTCAACATTATCATATAACATTTTAGTTTCTATACATAAAATGTTACAGTTTACATTTATTTATATTTATTTATAAATGGTGAACTGTACATTTTTATTCTATACTAGAGTTCTAAATATAAAAAATAAATATTTATTTATAAAAAGTAAAAATAATTAGATAAGATGTTTGCTTAGTTGGACTAAATTAATACTTTTTTGCGGTGACACAAAACATTTTTTTTCTCAATAACTATATGGCCAAGGTTTTTAATCTCTAATAAATTAATTAGTTATGTTAATTAATGTTTGATTTATATAGTTGTAATAATATAATAATGTTTTTAATTTATATTTTCAACATTATCATATAACATTTTCAGTTTTTATACATAAAATGTTACAGTTTACATTTTTTTTATTTATAAATGGTGAAATGTACATTTTGTAAAATCTATTCTATTAAAATAGAATTCGTAACTCATTTCATGTGTGATTTTTTTATTTGGACCATCATTAAAAAACTTTAATAAAATGTTATTTCATTAAAACTAAAGATAAAATTTTTGTAACTACTTTAATCATAATATTTTTTGATATCTTGTTATTTTAAATATAAATATATATTAAAATTATAAAAAAAATAAAAAAAAAAAATTTTAGCAAGATCTCAACATTAAAAATTATGTAACTATTTAATTAATTTCGAGTTATATAAAATACTAGTGGTTGGTCCGCGCTACGCGCGGATTTATTTGCATCTTTATCTATTGAAAGATGTAATTCATTTTGTAAATATATTGTTTTATTTGTAATTTCTTTGATATTTGTGTGTCCAAACAAATGAATTTGGTATCAAGGTAAACATGTAGAATTACCAATAAAATTTAGTTGTCATCTCGAATAAAAGAATCTACGTCCAAAGATAATATTAAAAAGATAGCACACTCTAAAAAAAAAAAATTTCATAAAAAGATATGCGCCAATGTCACTAAAGTCGGTTCCGTCCTATATTTTTTTGACATATCGCAGTTAAATCACTCTATTTTGATCTTCAACTTATATTATTATTCTTGTCAAACTAATTGTACTTGTATCCCAAGATTTGGACTTTACATTTTTCACACGAGGAACAACAAATGGGAAATGGTAAATAAGACTTAGATCATAGATTACTCTCCTTACTTACCGCACATCTTATGTTCATACGAAGTCATGGACTGATGCATTCAAAATGGAAATCGTGGCCACAAATAAGAGAGCATACGCTGTTTTCATGGTTTTAGTTTTCGAAGCAGATAGTACACGAACTTTTTTCTTCTGTCGCCGTCGGAAGCCTAATTGTTCCCTCTTAGTGTTGACGTCAATGATATTTGAAGAAAAAATTATGAAGTGTGGAAGAGGAGATTGAAATTGTGTACTCAAGACAATGAGTGGTTCTTTCTTGCTTGTACTTGGGCATGGTGGATGTCATTTTGTTTTGGTCATATGTTGACGTCAAACATTATTATTATTATTTTGTTAAGATAGACATAATGGTTAACGATTACATTATCTTTGATGTAACGAATGTGTTATTGCAAGTGAGTACGCTGATATCTGTAATGGTTTGGAAGAATTTTGTTGTGATGATCTTGATTTAAATAAAATTATGTTTTTTTTTTAATTTTCAATAGCATCAATGTTTGCTTGTGTTATCTATGTCATTGATGTGGTAGTTTTGTTTGATTTTGTTATTTTTTAAAAAAAAAAAAAGCTTTGCATTAATTCAATCTTAATTGATTTAATTTTAATTTATATTTTCTGTTTTATTAACATTTTGTACTACACAAAATAGTTATTTTAGAATAATTAAATTTATATACATTTTAAGTTTAATATTAATTAAAATGCATTGATCTTATATATATATATATATATTACTTATATCAAACTTATTATTTAAATAGTTGTGATTATTGAGGATATAAATAAGTTGATTTATTTTAAACACATGTGAAAAATTAAATTGACACTCTTTAAAAAGCATATAATTTTCAAAATTAATTGAATTGGTTAAAAGTTTAATTTTAAACAACAAAAGTTCTATTTCTAAAATGAATTTATTTATTTTTTATTTTTTTGGCATGATTAATTTTTTTTTTCTCTTGATTTGCGAATAAAATTCCTTCTTTATGTCGTCGGTTCTTTTAGCATTGTTTTAAAAATCAATACAGTCCACAAGCTCAGCCTTGAAAAGTAAATTGACTATTTTTCCTAAAAAAAGGAGAATATTTTTATTAAATTTAAAGAGTTTCTAAACTTACAATTGTTGATGAGATACGAATCCGAAACGACATTGTTTTAATAATTTTATATTTTTTCTGAGTTTAATTACCTAGAACATTCTACGTCTTCGCGTGCACGGCGTGGTTAGGATCAGCTTTCCCCTTTTCATTTTCTTCAACCACTTGCATACGCATGTTCTTTTGATATGTTTAACTATAACTGCTTGAGTCTTATTTTTCGCCGATTGAACAATGTTCCAGTGAAAACACTAAAAAAAATTATTAATAAACCACATATTATATATAAATGATTTTTGTTGAGAGAAAATAACAAATATATATCCACGATGGTATAACATAAAACGACGTTAATTGTGATTTTGATGACATTAGAATATTAACATATAATGATATATACAAAACACAAGCTTAATCATCATAACTATACACAATGGCTAAATTTTTCAAGAAGAGTGAAGATCCACAGAAAATCTTCTTCAACCTGGATTCTTTGGCATAACCATAACCTATGGACACGGCAAAACATGAAAGCATAAGTAAAAGCTATCTCATTAGCAAGAGATAGTTTTGGCAACTTCTTTTGACTAACCTTTGATGATAAAGGAGGCAAAGTATTCTCTCTTGATACTCTTGGTTTTATCTACGCCCCGATTGCACCATGTCGTCGTTACTCTATTATAGATTCTTATATATTGGTACAGAACATTCCAAGTCGTCTATCTTAATAGGTAGCTCTCTAAGCTTCAATTTCTTTCTCCAAAAAATGTTTTTCCCTCTCACGCCGTATCAAAATGTCTTTATCGAGTTCAAAATATATTGCTGCTCAAGCAGCTCGCTCTTTTTCAATGCTTATCTAATTCCTTTACCATTTTTTCTCTACATATCTATTTTTTCTAAAACATGAGGGAATATTTTTTTTCAATCTCTGGCCAATGAAGCTAATATTTTCTACTGGTTTTACATCATCTGTAACATACCAAACCTATTAACACAAAATCATACTTTCAGGAGTAATGAAAACAGAGCAACAATATTCTATGGTTTTGTTACATCTTCGATAGAAACAATTAAGGCAGCAACAACAATATCAAACTGAAAACACATAAAGTCTATGGTTTTGTTTACCTTTGACCATTGCCTTGCCATATATCTTCAGCATATTTGATTCCATGAAGGAGTGTATTCTAAAATATATATAGAGGATAGTCCCAAAATCTTCATAAGAAACACTGGGTCTCTAAAACGAAATTTTTAGAAGCGGAAGAGCCGAGAATTTCTGCAAAACATGTTAAATATCAAGAAACAAAACTCATCAAACTGTTTCAAATTGTTTTAATAATAGCTATAATATATATTTTCTCCGTACATGTACCTATGGCAATCAACTTCGTCATCTATGGATTGATCAAGCAGCTGGTCCAAATCCCACATCCTTCCTCTCTCATCACTCCCTTCATTAATCTTCCCACCATTGTTGCTGCTTCTTTTCTTTTTCTTTCTATATATCTTTCTCTGCAAAATGAAAAATAAAAGAGCCAAAAATCTTCTCTACCTTTTAAAAAGCATGAAGAGAGAGAGAGAGAGAGAGAGAGAGAGAGAGAGAGAGAGAGAGAGAGAGAGAGAGAGAGAGAGAGAGAGAGAGAGAGAGAGAGAGAGAGAGAGAATATATATACATATATTATGATTGTGAGTTTTGAATCTTCTAACAGAGATGAACATGGAGAGAACTTAAGAACAATATTAAATTAACGTTGAAAAATAAGAAGTTTAGGCATTGTTTTGATAAATCACAGTTTTGAGTTTTGAAGCCAACTTTGTTTTTAGAAATATATAAAGATTGATTATTTTTGCCAAAACAAAATGAGTTATAAGAACGGACTAACCTTGCCCATGTCAATTCCCATAAGCTTCCCAAATAAATCAGAAGTCGCACATCGAAGGTGGAGGTACACCGGTCGGACTTCAAATCAGCATGTAAAACATATGAGTTACCCATATAAGCGAAATATAACTTTCTTTTCTTTTAAAGATTTCCGAGGATGAAAGCTAATCTTTTTTATAACTGGGAAGATACAATGAATGTGAAAATCTGGTAGGAGTGGGTGGAAGAGTTAAGGCAGTCGTTAATGATGATGATTCAATGCAGTTAGTAACGGTTCAGAAGAAAAGAATCCCAGAGGAAACGGAATGAACAGAGCTTGAGCAAGAGATTCGTCATGAAGATTCGTCGTAGAAAAACTTTCGGAAGACCACATTGTTGCTTGAACTTCCAAATAAACGAAGAGAAGGGATGAACCCTAGATTGGTCCTCCTGTGTGAAGAAAATTCTAGTCACTACAGAATTTGGTTCTCTAGAAACTAAATAATTTAAGCCTAAATGCAAATTATAAAGATAACGGCCCATTCAGAAACCAAAAACTTAATTCGCAAGAGGCTTTTCCGATTCATGCGCTCCCTATTTAAGGCCCAGTGTATAATACAATTAAACTAAAAGCCCAAAATGGTTTTCAAAAAGATTTTTAGAACGTAAATGTTTGTTTTGTTGAAATGTTTTTGAGATGACATGTGGCAGAAAATGCCTTATGCATATTGATGATGTAGACAGCTTAAAAAGAGAGAAAAGTCAAGTTTATTATTATAGATAATTATAGATTAATATACATTCAATTATATTTTATTAAATGAAAAAAAAAAAAAATCATGTACTTTTATAAAATGAAAAAAATTCTATACTTATATATATATACAATAATATATCATTTAAATAAACATAAAAATTTGCTAAACGGTAATCTAACTTTTAAATCCGGGTCAAAATTTAGTAGATATTAAATATAAAATAATTTTAAAATATGATTATATATATATATATATATATATATATATATTAATTTATTTAGTAATTTATTCTATTAAAATAGAAGTCATGACTTATTTCATATGTGATTTTGTGACAGCACATAAATCTCCCAAATAAATTTTTTAAAGATATATATTGTTAACATGTTTTCATTTTTTAGGTGAGGAACGGATTTATTTGAGTGCAGATAGTATTGATCCTACTGATAAAAAATCAGTTAATGATGAAGCACTTGGATCAGATTTTCTAAACAGTATTAAGGTGTCGGGATTACCAAATCATAGCCTTCGCCTAAAAGTGGGTTGTCCAGTGATGGTTCTCAGGAATATTGATCCTCCAGCAGGGTTAATGAATGGAACAAGGCTACAAATTACTCAACTGATGGATTTAATGGTTGCTGCTAAGATTATCACTGGATCTAATGTTGGGAAGACGGTATATATTCCTAGATTGTTGATAACACCATCTGATACAAGACTGCCTTTTCAAAATGCGCCGAAGGCAATTGCCTTTATCTGTTGCTTTTGCTATAACAATAAACAAAAGTCAAGGACAATCTCTCTCAAAAGTTGGACTCTTCCTACCCAGACCTGTGTTTTCACACGGACAGCTCTACGTAGCTATTTCTAGGGTCACATCCAAGAAAGGATTGAAAATTTTGATTGTGGACAAAGATGGTTAAACCTCAGAAAAAGACTGTGAATGTTGTTTTCAAAGAAGTTTTCAATAATCTATAAGCTAAGGAGACATAATTTGGTATGTGTTTTAGCTGCCCATCCTTAAATGTTTCGTACTAAATGCTAAGATCATATTTTTTATTGTTTCTAAAACGTGGTGTGTTTTTTCAGATATATTCACTTCTAGAAGAGAGGAAGAATGTTGCTCATGGTACATGAATTTCTTCAAGCAGTTTTCTACTTATTTATGAATTCTATTTGTTTTTATTTAAATATCATTTTTCTACTTATTTCTATCTATGAAAATAGATAGAAAAGAAATTAATACAATTCAACCCAAATATGCAACCTACAATCTACTTAAAGACAAACACAATGATAAGACAATATGAATAGTTTACCTGCAGTTTCATGATTTTGATTCTTGCACGGCCCATTAGACTTTCTTCAGTTACCCGATCTGGTATAACTTTCCTGCAACAAAAAACAGCAAGTAGTTGTCTCATAGAAAAATACCCGTAAATGCCAAACTCCCTGTTCTATGCCTCTAACTATTATAAACTAAAAAGCTGTCAAGATTTACCCTTTATGTTCCCAACATCGATGAACATATTTAATATATCTAACTGTTGTTCCGACGCAAGGGTTGCCGAACAGAGCGCAGATCATCTCAGCTTGACGGCGATAGATGCCATAGTGGTAATGATCCTTGGCTTTCCCTGAACTCTCCTTATGCTCTTCCTGACCATTTGTTCAACCATGTCAAGTCTGATGATGATTGTTGAGAAGCAATTACCTGAAAAGCAGTCAAGAAAGTTTATTTAATTCATATGGGAGTTAATGAGAAGTCATAGAAAAAGAACATTTCCACATATTATTGAATAA
This sequence comes from Moricandia arvensis, assembly GCA_905132765.1. Classification (NCBI taxonomy): domain Eukaryota; kingdom Viridiplantae; phylum Streptophyta; class Magnoliopsida; order Brassicales; family Brassicaceae; genus Moricandia; species Moricandia arvensis. The sequence goes on from CAJHQP010007964.1 coordinate 20,493, forward strand.
AATATAGAGAACTCATAAAAAAAGGAACATGGGACTGATCTCCATATACTATGTGTTTCCATTGTGAGCTTGAATAGATCTTTTTCCTAATTTAACAAAAAAAGCTAATTAAATACGGTTTTCACCAGTAGATCATTTGTATCAATGATGTTGTGAGGCTGAGTGTTGGCTGAAGGAGGGGGCGGCGGAGAAGGTTCAGTCTCTTCAGATACAAGAACGACATCATCTGAAGTCAACACAACTTCACGTTCTTCATGATACGGTTCAGTCTCATCGGCAGGAAGTCCATCATCCGGCCTATAAGTTAGAAGCTGCATGTAGACAACTTCATTAGCACATAAAACTCAGAGAAAGAGTACATCAGGCCAAAATTATTGGATAACAAATATGCCAAAAGAGTTAGAAGCTGCATGTAGACAACTTCATTAGCATACCAGTGGTAATGGGACGTAGACAGCCCGCGGTGCTTCTTTAATATACTCTTCCATTGTTGTCAGAAAAGATTGTGGGGGCTGGAAGACAACAAAAATAACTTACTGTATTGACTTACAGGTACAAGCAATAATTACCAATTTAATTTAGAAAAAAAGTTCATCTGGTACCTCTCTTAACACAGGAAACTGAAATTCCTGGCGAGTTCCAATCCTTTACAGGCTTCATAAAAATCAGAAAGGCTACGAGCTATGTTTAAAATCCTAGCGAGTTCCGATTGTTTAAAATCAAAAATCAGAGTTTGATCTACTGTACAAGCTATACGGTATTTATCGCAACTCATCGGATCACAAGCACTATGCATGTTACAAAGATTTAATAAACCAAACGAGGAATTACTTTTCCAAGAGAAATAAATCAGTACTAGAAAATCGATATTTTGTTTTCAGATTATAAGCAAATACTCATATAAAAGAATAAAATAAAGTCACCTCTGTTTCCAGGTTTTGATCGGTTAGATCCAGTGATAGTTTCATATTTTGAAAGAGATATGTGTCAATGGTCAAGAAATCTTCTTCATAGTTGCGATGATTGTTTTTAGAGTTGGAGGATTGTAGTTAGGTTAAAGGGAAACTAGAAGGTTCGAGATAATGACCGACAAATGGAGTTGTCAAAAAGTGAAAAAAAAAATTGTTAGGTTTGGAACACGTTACATATCTTCCCGGAAAAAAATCAGTTATTTATCAATTTGGGCTTATTAATATTGGACTTAAAAATCAGTTATTTATCAATTTGGGCTTATAATATTGGGCTAAGTAGTTGACCCATTTATACTTACAAATATATAGTATATTGATCTGTACAAACAAAAATATATAGAAGATACATGTTACATTTTAAAATAATTAATTATGAAAGCAAGTAAATTTTAATATTTTTATGTTTTGAAAATTTTATATACACATTTGAATATATTTGATTATAATATATTTCATCGTTGAGTTAAATAAAAATTGTAATGTAATTAAAAAAAGAAATTAACACACACGCAAACAAGTAATTGTTAATATTTTTATGTTTTGAAAACTTTATATACATATTTGAATTTATGTGATTATTAATATATTCCATCGTTGAAGTAAATAATAAATTGTCAATGTAATTAAAAAAAAATTAACACCCACAAACAAGTAAATTGTAATATTTTATGTTTAAAAATTTTATATACACATTTGAATATATGTGATTATAATATATTCATCTTTGAAGTAAATAAAAATTGTCAATATAAATAAAAATGAAAATTAAAACCCGCTCGGTTGCGCGGGTCAAGATCTAGTGTTTGTTAAGACGTTCTGGTGATCATAACAGATACCTCTTGCTTCGATCTCGATTCCAGCTCTATGTATCAGGTTTCAGCAACGTTTCTTAGCTTCACATTGTAGTTCCCGTACTATACGGCAATATCTCTGTGAATAATGACTGTCTTTTAAAAAACTTTAATAAAATGTATTTCATTAACACTAATGATAAAATATTGTAACTGCTTAATCATAATATCTTTTGATATTATTTTATTTTAAATATAAATATATATTAAAAATTATAACAAATATTTTGAAAAATATTTTAGCAAGATCTCAACATTAAAAATTATGTAACTATTTAATTAATTTCGAGTTATATAAAATATAATTATAGATTAAATATATATTCAATTATATTTTATAAAACGAAAAAAATAAAAATCCTGTACTTTTGTAAAATGACAAAATAAAATTTTATACTTATATATACATACAATAATATATCATCTAAATAAACATAAAAATTTGCTAAGCGGTATTAACTTTCAAATCCGAATCATAATTTAGTAGATATTAAATATTAAAATAATTTTAAAATATGATTTATATATAAGTATAGAATTTTTATTTTTAATTTTATAAAAGTACAAGATTTTTTTTTCATTTTATAAAATATAATTGAATTGTATTAATCTATAATTGTATTTTATTATAATTCGAATTAATTAATAATTACATAATTTTTAATGTTGAGATTTCTTGCTAAAATATTTTTCAAAAGATTTGTTTATAATTTTTAATATATTTATATTTAAAATAAAAATATATCAAAAGATATTATGATTAAAGTAGTTACAAATATTTTATCATTAGTTTTAATGAAATATATTTTATTAAAGTTTTCTAATGATGGTTCAAATAAAAAAATCACACATGAATGAGTCATGACTTCCATTTTAATAGAATATATTTTATTATCTTTTTATTTAAAAGATATTATGCTTATTAGTTTAATACTTATTACAAATAATATAAATTCTTAATTAATATTTAATTTTTATTACGAATGAGTATTAATTCAGTTTGATTTATAGAATAGAAATAACATTTCTATAACATTATATATATACATAATTCATATTTATAATTAAATTATTACTAAATAATATATATATAAAATAACTTAATTAATTTACTAACTATTTTATTTAATTGCAATGAAAATTAATATACATATACTATGTTCACACAGTTTACAACATACTTCAATTTATTAAAACAAATAATAAAATAAGATTCTTAAAATGATGAATAATTTCTATTTTAATATATAATATATAATTAGAAGATTTAAATATAATTTAATATATTGATACATGGTATATTAAATTGTATATTATGATTTACAATTACAGTTTCTTGCAGATTTTTTCATTAAAAAGTAAACATTGATCAAGTATGAGACGGTTTGAACGCCATATAATTAATATATAATAATAATATTTCCTTTATTTTATAATAAAGTAATTTGACAAATTATACGAATAAAAATAATTTGTATATAAGTATAAATTATATTAGGATATAACACATCGATTTTGTTTCTAATTTGTATCACATCCAAAAGCTATAAATAACCATATATTGATTATATTAGTCTGCGTTCAAATATATTCAAAGTTAAATCCAATTTAGAAGCAAAACATAAGAAATAAACTAGATCCTTATTTTAAATTATTTTTCAGAAATTTAATTTTATATTTTTATTTTTTTGCATGATATAGACTTGAATTCATGGAAGCTTAAACTGAGGAATATCAGTCGCTGCAGTCAGATAGTTGATGGCATGAAATCTAATAGCTCAGTTTTGAGTATTTGACTCTACCTTAGCTTAAGCTCAATAAATAACACACTGTTTTGATCAAAAATAACACACTGTTTATTTGATACATAATTGGACTCAGTTATCCACACATGGGGTCTGCATTTGAAGGCGTCCGGTCTGTATCTTTGTTCAAGGCGTTGTTACTGCAATTGCAATGCATGGCTGCTAATACCTTCGTCCATCCACCTCACCTTGAGCGGTACCATTGTCTTCATATTCTTTACTTTCAATTATAATGTTTCTTTCTTTATCAACACAAGGGATAAACAAAACTTAGTGTAGATTTTTGGTGTTGGTATAAGATTCAATGATTAATTAGTACATACTGTATAAATTTTGGGTTGTGGGCAGTGAGCGCGGTTGGATCAATGATATTGAGCTTTTGGATTTTATACTTTGATGTGGGGCAAAGCAAGAGAAGATACAGCCATAAAATAAGTGATTGTGAGCAGTCACTTTTGTTACCTACACAGAACAGAGAAGATGAAACCTTATCATTAATATATGTTTGATACAAGTGAAAATCATTTTACTACATATTTATCATTATAGACCAACTAGAAGATTGTTCCATATTTATCTTTTATATATCTTAATATCTATATAGACCTCTAAGAGAATTTTTTCTTGTATTATTTATGAGTAACAAGATATATTTAGAAGAAGTTTTAGTCTAAAACACTAGAATTAAGAAACATTAGTTTATTTAAAGCACTGATTACAAAAAAAGTAATGATATTTCCCAGTAATGAATAACATTACTTTATAGTAAACTGTATTTAATATTGGAAAGAACAATCATTTGATTTTTTAAAAATTGAATTAATTATTTATTAGTTTTACATTATAATTGAAGCTTTCATGTAAATTGAAACACAAAACATGTCTATATAGAAACGAGGAGTAATTTTCTTAGTATTACTTATATATGTTGGAAAAATGGTAAACAGGAATACATTTCTACATTTTTTAACACTTTTTTACACATACTTTTCTACATGTACTTATTAGTTTCTTGGATTCACTTTTTTGTACGCGATTTGAAGATGGGCCAGGCCGCCTTTTAATCCCTGACTTGAGTTGTAATGATGCGATTGAGATATGTCTCACCGGTCTTTACGCATCACGAACGCAAAAAATTAAAACATATTAATATATTTTGTTCTAAAAATCTTAAATTCAGAGTGAGAGAGAGAACGCAAAACGAAGTGAAAAGGCTGAGGAAGATTTATGTACAGAGATGGCTTGATCTTGGCGGCAATGTGTTAACGGAGTTTACTAACGTCGGAGTAAACCTTTGGTCAATCGGTGACTTCAAAGGACTAAGTTCCATTGGTGGTTCTTGTTTACTCCTACGCTTTTGGATCTCTTCTTCTCTTCTCTGCCTTCTTCTCCTTCAGGTTTTCTTCTTTCCATGACTCTGTTCCCAAAATATTGATAAGAACTTGCTCTTATATATAGCTTGATCATTCCACAGATCAAGTCTTCTCCTCCTTTGATTCTTCAGTTCTTTACAAAAGGTCTTCTTGGTCTGATTGTGTAAGTTCTTTTATTGGTAATCATACAGTACCATTTGAATCCAAACATCTTTTAATTGATTGTGTTCTGAACAGCATTTTAGATTAATTACAATAGTTGATTCATTATACATTGATCATATTTCTAAGCTTTTGTTCCATATATATTACCTTTTATTACAGAAGTATTCTTACTTTTATTATGTGTGTTTTTTTTGTATGTGTATTTGAGAAAAAATAGAGGTGCGGCCAAATCGCAGGGTACAATGGATTAAATACAGCTCACCACTTTATCTTTCAGCATGAGTAATGTTATCCTGCATTTACCTTCATCCTCGCATAATTTTCGGTAATGGTTTATTTCCCATACTTGCTAAACTGAATGAAATCATTATTTTCTTAGAATGTTTGTGGCTTTTACTTTACAAGATGCTTATATCTCAAGGCATCCAATAGAAGCTTTGAAAGCTTCCATAAGTTGTTAGTTGAAAAAAAGGAAAGGGAAAAAGAAATATCTGTAAGAAAAGAAAGAAAACACATCTCCTTATTGTCTAGTCTTCGCAGAAGTCAGTAATAAGGGCCCATGCGATTTATTTAGCTTTAAAAATGGATTTTATAACTTATTAATGAAAAATGTGTACAGTTTAACATATCATGAGAGACATTTCTAAAACGACAACATGTTTTTATTTATTTATTTCCTTACTGTCATTATAATTATATCAATGAAAACAAATGAAATGAAAATAGTATGTATGTGTGTTGCGGTGGTGAGGCATAACTATTGGTAACTATGAACTAACCACTCCTGCTCGTTAATAAACTTCACTACAATCTTTTCTCTTTATAGTTTAAACAAGAAGAATAAAGGGATAGAAATGTAGTAGTGTTTGTACTACTTGGATATTTGGTATAGTCGATGGAGAAAATTCTAAAGAAAGAGACTAGCGTAGCCAAAATGTTGTGGACATTATTGTCTATAATAGTGCACTGTGGTTACTCTGTACCACGGTCCAGTGCTTATGTCTTCACACTCTGATTGGGTTATTGGAGGTGGCCTTCTTTGCTCTTCCAAACATCTTCTCTCTTCTCTATCTGTTATGGTACGTACATTACTATCTTGTATTTATGCACTTCAAAATACAAATACAGTCAACAAGATATAGTATATATGATAACTCGGTCTTTATAGGCGCACACAGTAGTCGATATCCATTACGGTCGTGTAACGCTCGTACACCTATTTTGCATTCTCATTGTGTGTGCATTCGTTAGTCTTTGGTCGAGAATGAATGACTCGAAGGCATGGATATAAGATTTGGACGTATAACTTGATCAGCCTTGTTGCAACGGTAATTCGTAAATAAATATGTGAAATAATATTTGGCTTTAGAGTATGTTTTTACTCGTTGTTCTTGGTCTTGAATCTTGATGATGAATATAATTTTTACACAGGGTGCTTTGAATTGGCATACTATATTATACATACATGGGCGGTGAGTCCAAAGGACCAGTGTACTGTCGATGTTCAACCGTTATCTATATTGATTGCAGCCGCTGCAACTACCATTTTCTCGGCGAGACGATCTACCTTGGAATGTATAACACATAGCTTTTGCTTCTATTTGTCTATAGTAATGTTTAAATCTCATTATGGAGCTAATATCATCTCTCAATTTTCTTGTTATGTTTAACAGTTTGATAGGAGGAATATTGATAGCAATAGGTTTACATGGTATATGGGGGAGCCAAGGAAGCCAAAGTGGACATACTTGGAAGCATCGAGGCTTCTCCTTCACAAAGCTCCCTCTCTTGGAAATTAAAATGCCATAAATATGTTTTCCTTTATACAACTAGGTATCATTTTTAAATTAAACAAACAAAGTTCTTATACTATCTCTTTTAATATAATTTGTAGTTCTTAACAGTATTGTATTCGATTATCCTCTAAACATTTTACCATGTGTTATCGTCACATGATTTGCAAGAAAAATAGTTGACATAAGCATATTAACAATGATAACATGGTTTGAAGATAATTTTGAAATGAACATTTACAATTAATAATGATTTATATTTTGGAGAATTTACAATTCACACAAGTTTGATATCACTTTTGCATTTACTTTTAATAAATGACATTTTTAGAAATACTTAATTTTAATGAAAAGTATAACTAATTAATTTTTCTAAATATTTATATAAATTTTATAATTTCAACCCACCTTTTAACACTAAAACCTAAAACAATAATCACTAAAGTGTAACCCAAATGTTAATATATTTTTTGATAATGTGTATTTTTGAAAGTGGTACTTAACTTTATACTATTTTAGCAATTTTTCTTTTATATTTTGGTAAGAATTTTAGAATGTGATAATAACTCATCATTAATTAGCAGCAATAATATAATAGTAAAAAAAGAAATATAATAATATTTTACAATTTTTGAAATATTATTAATTCTAGTTTTTGTAGTTATATATTTTATTACTATTTTTTCAAAGTTTTATACAGATTTTTAACAAAAAATATAATTTTAATCTCAATACATTAGGTTTTGTTTTTATACTATCTAACATTTTTAGAAAACTTATCTAGTTTTTACGTGTGGATATTTATATACCTTAACAAATTTTCTCCTTAATTTTGTAAATTGTGTTAATATTTTCTGACCAAAGAAATTAGATCAAAAATATTCCAATATTATAATTTTAATCTTATACCTATTTGTTGAATAAAAATTTTAAATAAAATATTTATATCATAATTTTACAAATAACTAATTTAAATTTAATAATTAAATATTGTAAGCAAATAAAAAAATTAAACTTAACAAACTTTTATTTCAAAAGTGTAATTTAGAATTTTAAAATTTTATTATGCACATAGTGTATGAAAATACCTAGTATGTAATAATTACGAAGACTATTGACATCAATTTCTGTCTTCTCTTGTAGAGATTAATTCAATTTCGTGGTTGGTTTGACTGAAACAAAACAGATAACGTAGGCCTTTAGGTTTTGTGTTTTTTTCTAGACTTTGCAAATAGGTCAATTTAATAAACCTATAGAAGATTATTTATTTGATTTAATAGCGTAAGTAAACAACATGTATCGATATAAATATTACATTCCTTGACTTTCTCTTAATCTATACACAGATACTTCCTCCGTAATTGACGTTTTAGAGGAAATTTTTTGTTCAAATTCTTTGAGCGTTATTCAATTTCTATGGTAAAATTTATTAGATAATTAATATAGTGATGACATGATATAAATAGCTGCTGGTTTTATATTGTGTATTAGTGTTAGAGTAAACAATTAATGATGTTTTTGTTAGAAAATGATAAAAAATTAAGTGTTTCTTAATCTACGTGCATAATCTCTAGAACGTCAAATAAATTAACGAGGAGTATAATTTAATGAGTAATAATTTGAATCAGTTCATATTTCTTTTTGGTGTAGTTTAGTTGCATCTGCTCTTTTAATTCAACTAAAGTTTCTATTCTAGTTGCTTTTGGATATTTTCTTCTCCGTCTTGTCTGCCTTTGTTTATCTTTCAGGCTTCTTTTTTTCTCCCTGTTGCATGCCCTTTCAACTATAGTTTTAGTATAAGAACTTTAACATTTGAATACAAGAACATTCCTTTCACTTCTCTCTCAAATCATCTCTAAGGATCATACACCATCTAACCTCCTCCAGTCCACTTGATTGCAAACTAATATTTTTTCAGTTATTACTGCGAAAATGGGTCCTTCTTGGCGGACATTCTCACATTGTATTAAGTTCTTTTATCTC
>CAJHQP010007965.1:0-29431 GCA_905132765.1 Moricandia arvensis
AAAAAAGAGAGAGAGGGATTACCTAATATATTGTGTTACCATATATGAATTTCAACACCAAACATTCCGGGTTTTGGGTGGTTAGATGTAAGGATGCATGTTCAATTAATCTTGATACATATGTTATATATATGTATGTGATAACACCACTGTGTATTCGAGGTGTTATTCGTTACTTGTGAGAAATGAAGTTGATATAAATTGGAAAAGACTTAATGGCTATATCACACTATATTATGAGATATTGTTAATGCAAATACTATAGTAAATGAATATGCGTACATAACGAGAATGCTACCAATAAAATGTACATATGAACAATGAAAAACTACTATTTTGTGCATGTCTTATGTACCATAGCAATTCAAATATAGAGTTATTTTTCCCCACATTGCTCGATACCTCTTGTATAATTTCTTTTGTAAATATATTGAAAGTCATACAATGACATTGTGTACACATCTAATGTAGTCATCGCATTGTAATCGAGTGTACACAAATGCGACGTACACAGCTGCCAATACGAATATATAATTTTTTAATTTAAACAACTGTAGATATTGCTTTAATTTAAAATATAATTTGTATATAATAGTTTTTATATTTAGAAATATAAATTGTAAATGATGTTTTTATTTAAAAACTAACACTAATAGAATATATTGGTTAATCTGTGTTTCAAAAGACAAAACAAGAATATATGATATGTTATGTTCTTATTGAATAAATAAGTGTTTGTGGTCTAGTTTTGGTAATGAGTTTGTCTATTGTCTCTATTAGACCTGGGGTTCCGATAAGTGTTTTGGTTTCTTTTTCTGCCTCAATATTTTAAAGGGTGGCATTTTATAATTAAACCGTCTCATCTTCAAATTAAGGCTTTCCCAATGATTTTTTGCGACAATATTGAGAAGGCCGTCTCGATTTTCTTTTCAAATATAATCCCCTTTATTTTCTGGCGTTTTTTCATTCCTACTTACAAAAAATGGTATAGTAATTAATTGGAATTAACATCTAAAAACAATAAAAAACCAAATTTTTCTTACAAATTTGGATTAGTTTTAACCGATTATAACTAAAACCCATGTCTTCATACTTAATTCGCTAATCTCCGCATCGTAAGGCTAGCATCCCAATATTATGACAATAATCTCTTTCAGATTTTGGTCAAAAACGCAAGAATATTTTGCTTAATAAATAGTTTTTGTGGATCAAATTCAAAGACCAAAAGAAGTTTTGGTTGTTTTCTTAAAATTTCAAATTATTCAAAATATTTTAAAAAGACAACAGAATCATGAAAAGCAACAAAAAAAATAAAGTAATATAACGAATTAAGTTTGTTTTTGCTAGAGGGCAAGGTTGTAAAACAACAAAAAAAACTACCTTTGTAGTGGTAAGTGGCTTAAAAATGTAATAAAAACTTATAAAGTGTCTTATATTGTAAATGAGTCACTTTAAGTATATCAAAGTTACAATTGTTACAAGTTAATAAAAGCTACAAACAAAATATTACTACACAAACAACTATGTGCACGTATGTTGAAACTGATATAAAGAAATAGACTACGATGCGTTCTGGTCGAAATCACGCCTTACATACTAACAAATGAAATATTCGTGATACTTCTTCAAAATACGTTTTTAACTCCAAACTAGATCCTTGTCCACAGCCTACGGCCCGCGGAAAAAAAAATAATGTGGTTTATGCAATATCTTTTTGATAATTTATCCTAAGGAATCAACAAAATTTGAGCTTGGAAAGTAGGTAGTGATTCTAGTTGTCCTTTGTGTAATGTTTTATTAATGTTTTTAACTTTTTCCACTAAGTTAAATTTACGAACACATATTTTTAATATAAGTTTAAATTTGCACCAAAATATCCAGAAGCGAATTGAGTTGGGATTTTTTGGTCACAATAAATTAACCAATAGAAATTGAAAGTAAATAAATCGTACATATTGATCAAGAGGTATGGTGGTTTTAATTTTGGGAAAGCATATAAATAAAGTAAAATCATAAGAAAAGAATGCCGGCAAATGTGTGGACTTTAACAATAACATTTAGTAAATGAGATTAACCTGAAAAATCTACAAAAGCATTCTGCTTAAACTAAGGTCTTGATTGACGAAATCATTAACATAATTCTATTTATTATTCAATCAACAATAATTAAGAAACCATTTTATAATAGATTTGAAGATGAATATGGTTTTTTCAAATTCCTCTTTAAATTAATGCTTCATATTAAGCCTTTTGTATAGTATTTTTATTTAAAACATATAAAATTATTAAAATAATTAATCCCATTCTTATTTAATAATATCACAAATTATATTTGTATGCAACTAATTAAACAATATATCTTACAAATAAAATAAATATTTTAAAATAAAATAAGTTAATTTTAAATAAAAGAAAATATTTCATATTTAAAATATAAATTAAATAAAATTTATTATTGTAAATAGCAAATATAAAAGTTAAATATTATTATATATATAGATATAAATTATATATTTTATTATTTAAAATAAACAAAGTAATATATAATTTATTAATTTTATATGATAGTTTTTAAATTGTAATAAATCAATTTACTTGCTCTACTCCATTCACTATTATAAAAATATTTATGAAAAAAGTAAATTGCTTTTATGATAATTATTTGCTTTTTGTAGCATACTGTTTTATTATAGCATATTTTCTAATGATTTTGCTATGAGGCTTTCTATAATCAAGGCTTGAAACCCTAGAGTGGGACGGATCTGGATATCCAGGGTATTTTTAGATTATCCGATCCGGATCTGGATTTGCCGGATCCGTGACTTTTATTAATCCGGATCCGTGTCTTCGGGTATCTGGACTCGGAATATCTCGCCTAGAGATTGTCATACCCGCGGATATCCAGATTCGGATCCCGTATCCGTAAAAATAATCAAAAAAATACTATAATTTTTTATTTAAAATTAATAAAATAAAACATAATTAAAGATTTATCAAAATTTATATAATATATATATATGACATATAATATTTAATGTAAAAATTTAAATATAATATTGCAAAAATTAATTTTATGTATAAATACTATTATAATTCAAATATAATTATTAATTAAATTAAAAAAATTTTAATATATTTTAAAAATAAACGAATCTAGATCCGGATATCCGGACCTAAAAATTAAAGATATCCGGATTCGGATCCGGTTTGGACGGATCCGAAATTTTACAATCCAGATTCAGAATCCGGACACTCCGGATATCCTATTTCTCTTGGAAATTTGCATACTATTTGAGGAATGTTTAAATGTCTATGATGAGTTTTCTAGTTAAGGAATTATGGGTATTTATGTGTCCTAATATTTTGTAAGGACAATTTATAGAGTATAGGATAAATAATAAAGTATATCACACGATTAAGCGAAAACACTATGATAATATCTTAATAATATTAAGATTGAATGGTTACACTTATTACTCGAATTATTTTTTCGGCACTTGGTCAAAGATTCACTTTACTCGCACTAAGGAAAATAGTTTATTAGATCCACCTACGTTTATATATCAATAGATGTCACATTTGTATTGCGCCGATGAGCATGACCTTTTTATATGTCAATATATTGACAAAAAGTTTGTGTTTGTGTGTGGTATTCATATAAGAATGAATGAATCAATAATTAAACTGTGTAGAAACGCTGAGTTTAGTATTAATATAAACGATCGTCATATATATGATGAGTTAGTTTACACTGATAAAATGTAAAGTTATTGTTGGAGATACTTTTTTACGCCCAACTAATTTTATGTGGGTAATACGATTCTTGATATATATATGTTTTTTGTTCCTCGAAACACTATATGTCTCTTACGTAAACGATTTTGTTTTGTATATCTATACATTTTTTAATTCTATAGTTATATATGTATAAGACTAAATGATGAGTACACATTGAGGTCTGTATATTTTCTTTTGTTTATAATAATCAATAACTGATAGAAAGAAAAAGATACATCCATAATACTCTTGTTATTATCTGTTTCTAATTAGATAGTTCCAAATTTGGAGAATATATACTAGTTTGTATCACATCTCATTATTGTGTATTATTGATGTTCCTAATTAAGTAAAAAAGATAAAGAGATAACCCTAAGTGTCACTAATGAGAATTATAATATGTGTTATATTAAATTGTGAAAGGCAAAAATTCATAGCGATCCTTGTTCTTAAATCATTTGTTCTCTATTCTCTCACGCTCTCATAAGTATATAGTTATCAGACGAGATATATTGGAAATAAAGTTATAATTTGAGCGGTCCCTAGGTGTGAGAATAATAAATAAGTGTGTTGGGTTTATTCTACATTTTGTTATAAGAAAATTGATATTATTTTTCTATATATATCAGACTTTGTTGAAGATAATTCGGATTGAAGACGGCTGTATTTTTTAACAATTTATAGTCAAATAATATTCCTTCCGAGAAACTCTTGATTAAAAATATGATGAATGAGTATATAGAAAATATGTAAGTTATATATAGAACCACATGTTTGTGATGTTGTGCTCTATTTAGCCAATAATGAGAGGTATCTGGTAAACTGAAGAATTGAAAAATAAAATAACCATACAAACACTTAATGATAAGATACTACATAATTTTAAATTAATAAAGATTTCAAATACTGGGTAATAGTTTAAAGAGCTACGATCAAAGACCTTGATAATTTACGCAAAAAATAATTATATTATTGATAGGGTCATAATCAACAAACTACAGATTTTTTAATCATTATTAATGGCTGTACAGTAATATGTATTTAATATCTCTCACATATGATATAGTTAAATCCAAAACTTTATTGAATTTATTTCACAAAGTGGTAATTTACATTTAATTGTCTTGTGTCAGTTCAAATTTAATTAAAATTGGCAATCACTATAAATTCAACAAAACTTATTTTTCCTTCATCTTTTAGATTTTTCATTCAAAAAATCTTTGAAAACTTCACAAAAACCTCTACGTCTATAACAAGAGAGAGTTTTTGTTTTATGTGTGAGATTATAATCCATAAGTTGACTATAATATAAAGTATTAGAAGAGGAGAGAGATTTAGTGGGGAATTTTAGTAGCTTATAATGTAATATTATAAGATGATTGTGTTTGTGCATGAACACTTGGAATTAACATATTGGACAGGTTTGTTCACTACATCCCTCAGTGGAGAATCATTTCACTCGATTTTTCGAAGTGGAGAATTGGCCTTTCGGGAGTGGTAAGTTGAAATTTATTGATATATTTTCTTTTTCTTGCAAGTTTAAACTCTCTTATATGACTTCCGCGAGATATCTCACTACTAAGCTTATTAATACGAGGAGAGAGAGAAGCAAGGGACTAGTGTTATTCTCGCTGCTTACTGATTTTAGTTATATGATCTTTGAGCTCATTTACTGGGTCAATTCGTTTTGTTTTGTCCTCTTAGCCTCACTTATTCTCAGGTCTTTACTGCTCACATAGTGGGAGTCCGTGAGCCTACTAAATACGATACGAAATCTTTTTCTATCATTCTATAGTGCTAATCTCTGCCATCATCTCACTATAATGGACAATCAAACCCTTTTGCTTATACACCACATTATATCTAACAGATAGTCTAGATTGCATATCTCTAGTAATCTTATGTGTGTTCTTTTTGTTTTGATACAATGCGATCTCTTTGAGAGACACTCGTGCTCCTACTGCATGATGTAATAATTGTCCATATATAACCTTTTTTCGTCACAGTAACTAATGACCAATGATCAAACATGTATTAATCAATAGATGAGTACTGTTGTCTATGCTTCTGTCCCACTATTATGAGTCGATAGCATTAAATATACAATCTACAAATTTTAGCACCATATTTGATTGAAAGATAATATAAAAAACTGCACAATATCGATTTGTGGCAGTTCAGAAAAGGATAAGAGCTAAACTAAGTGCATATGCTATATGTACGAATTATCTGACTTAATAATTGTAATACCGTTATATACTCTTCTGATGACAATTCTGAGTTTCTTCCAATATGATATATTCTCTATAGCTCTCTACAATAGGATTACACATCAAGAAACAATAGCTCAGTAACTTGTATGGGTGCCCTTTTGACATCTTCATAATATGACACATATGAAGACGGTTTGTTGACTTTCTTATTTTGTAATAGAACAGATATATAACACCACACTACAGATATAGCAGGTTATCACCATTAACGCTAGCAACTTAAACCTATATACTTGTACGGAATTATATTTGATTCAACTAAATAGCACGAAAATTGGTGAAAGACTTTTGCATATGCTCGCCACAAAACTTTTCAAACTTCCTGAATACTAAAAAGTGAAGCAAAAGAGATAGAAGAATAGTATAAACATTGACTCGCATATATTGATTACTTTATCAATATCATGCACATGATCTATTTAACAACTAGATGCGACGTAATCTCCAACGCACTCTCCCATCTTCTTCGGATGTTATGCAAAAAAAAAAATATATATTTCATAAGAGGTGATGATATAAATCCTCTTTCCTACTTATTCCAACGCAAAACCAAGTTTCCCCTCACGTCAAACACAAAAGGCGGACAATAGGTATAACTTACTACAGACAGTTGTACTTATGCATTGATTCTGGTAGAAGGAGAAAATTCTATCATTTATCATAGATGTAGTTTTAATTTATAATATAAAAAACATAAAGATAGCAACACAGGGACACTGTAATGTTCTTATATCAAGCTTTATTCCCAACACGATCTGTACAAATCATAGAGGCACACTATTAGGTAATTGTTCAAAACGAGAGCATAAAATATATGCTGTGATTGGGATGAAAATTCGGATCCGCAATCTTCTATGAATAATAGCACCAAATAGTTGGGAGATATATAGTCAGAATAGAGTCGAGTCAATTAAAACCGTCTAGAGAATATATAGTGTGTAGAATAAAGATAAGAGAGGCATAAGTCCACTGTTTATATAAGAGAGTATCCCACTCGGCACATCAAAGAGACACAACTCTCAGCGGAGGCTATCCAATTCAATCAGAGTGTCGGATCATAGTAGATCCTCATGCGTCGGAGCTACAAAGATATATTGAAGCAATTGAGCGCTTTATTTAAAGTTAGGACGTCAGGTGCGTGTGAGATCCTGATCATACTCAGCACCACGCGAAAGTGCATCCATCAGATTAGATAGCATTCCCCCCCTCCATAACGGCTAATTGACCTTTGGACTGACACACTTTCACACTAGCTAGTTCAATTAGAATAAAAGAGAGGAAACAACTTTTTGAATCAGTGTATTAGTATTGTTAGCGTCAACTATAGAGATTTATTAGCACTAGAGTGAGGTTTCTATAGTGTTGAATCATAACAGCAGATCTATAAGACTTATATCAACTGGTCATTTGGTATTATGCAGGCCATCTTACAGCACTTAACCAGGGTCTCAGTCTATCATAATTTTCTATACAAATTCATCTACTAGTATACGTGCTTGGATTCCTCTATAATTGTGACTGAAAGACTAAACGAAAGCCCAATATGTCTTTTGACTCGATATTTTCTTCACCATATCACTTACATCTTGAGGAAAAGTCCAACTCACATGAGTCAAAACACAGAGATACATATAATTCAAGCTATTCATGAGTACTAAATATGTTAAACCGCTTAAGAAAAACAGTTGATTAGCTAAAGAGAATAGGAATATATTATTAAGAATACACAATTCCAGCAATTATTATATGAATCGAAAGAAGAACTTTTTAATACCTTTCATTTCAAAATATGTATTAGTGAATTGTATTCTACTAGAATCTCTCCCACAATCCGACAAAATACAAATATAACGCACATAATGTAATGAGCGGCACATAATTACGAAAACACCAGAGTCGAATAGGCACAATGTCAAAACACTCACTGACTTCTTCTTTTTTTCTTCAGGTCTTTAAGTGAATAGCCAAGGCCATCATTAGCTGCAGGGAAACGAACCTAGAGTCGTAGACAATAACATACAAACACCATTGAAAGAATAAAAACAATTTACGGAATATAAACTCGTCAACATACCAAGGTGTGAGTTAAGGATAAAAAAATAATTTAAACTACACAATCACAAAAATCAAATTTAAATGAAAAAGTAACTTTTCTAGATCACGGGACGATTCCAAGGATGACTCATGTTACGCTACATGTGAAGGCGTTGACTCGATCGCAGATTGAAGCAAAGGAAATACCTTTGAAATTCTCATAGCAATAGAAGACAAAGTGATGACCAGATGAAGCCGGGCTTGCTCGAACATTGTTCTTGCGCTATGCAGATCCTGAAGTTGAAACAACAATTTGCCCATTTCAGTTGGTCCCTGAAACACATAAAATAGAAAACGTAAGAGGAAGGAAAAAGAAACAAACGGTATGGTTTTGATGAGTTCAGAGGTCAATAGTTGTATAAATGTAAATTTTGAAATTAGAGACCCAAAACTTTAAAGCTGTAAGTAGAACACACTCTACAAAAGACCACAACTTTTGTAACAGAAACAAAGCAAAAAACTGAAACAGAACTGCTCAAATTCGGTTTGGATTGTTTTATCATCAAAACAGAGATTGAGAATTACAAAACCTGACAAACCAGATGATGAATCCTCTCCTGTAAAGCTTCGTCTCCTCCTTTTACATCTCCAACAACCTAAACACCAGATCAAGATCTTTCAAAAAACCAAACCAACGATCTGAAACAGAGGAAGTGAAATCATGAATCAAAAGTGGGAAACTTTAACCGTAAGCCCACAATTCTCAATCGTAAGCTCCACCAGTGATGGAACTCGAACTCCTCAATCTCCCTCTCAATATGATAAAATATCAAACAACAGAGATCACAGACAACTCCCAAAAACACTTTTCAAAGAAAAGTGTACAGAGTTTTAGTAATGTTTTGTATGTACCAGGAGCAAGGCGTTCAGTGACTTACCAAATATGAAGGAGTAATTATTTTTACGAAAAACTGTATACAGAGGTAAAGTGACGGAACCAAAACCAGACGCCGTTACTAACTACCTGTTTTCCCCAGAGGCGATGAAGAGATCTAGTGGTTCTAGTGAGAGGAATGTTGTGTACATCTACCACCGTCTTATGTAGTGAGTAAGGTGAGAAGGAAGAAAGCTGAAAAGATTAATGACTAAATGACTTGTAACTGGTGCAAGAGTTGTTTTTGCAGAGGCAGACCAAGGAGAGATTGGAATCGGCGTGGTGTTGAAAAGGTGTGAGAGAGAGTGATTTGGTGATGTGTTTTAGAAGTCTCTCATTGGTTGATTTTCTTTTCTGATGTGGATAGGCTGAGAGTTGATTATATGGAACTTTTAGTCTTGTAAGATACGATTATTAACCTATTTTTATCTTGAGGTTGTTGCTTAATTGTATTAGTTAAATATATTATGCCTGGTACTAGTCTTGAAAATATGACTAGGGATGTTAATATAGGTTTAGTCTAACAGGGTTAGGGCTAACCCTGTAAAAACCACTTCTAGCCCTAACCCTAAGTTTTGAAACATGGCTTAAAAAAGGTTAGTCCTATAATGTATAAGGTTTACATTTTAGCTAATTTATTTTGATTCACACAATTATTATATACTATTTAAATATCTATTTAAATTTTAAATTTGTTTGATTATGTAAAACAAAGTTTTTTGGTAAAACCTTAAAAACAAAATGAGTTTTCTCACTAAAATCACGAAATTGAGTTTTTTTTTTCGCCAAAACAGAAAATTGTGTTTTTTTACCATTTTTTGATTTTAGGGGGTAAACTTGATTTGTGATTAGACAATTTTGGCGGGAAAACGCGATTTTTGCGGTTTTGGCGGGAACTCGATTTTACGGTTTTGGCGGGAAAATATGATTTTGCGGTTTTGGGAGGAAAAATCGATTTTGTGGTTTTGGTGGGAAAACTCGATTTTATGGTTTTGGCAAGGAAAACGCGATTTGTGTTTTTGGCAGGAATACTCGATTTTGCGGTTTTGGCGGAAAAGCGCAATTTTGCGATTTTTGCGGGAAAGCGCGATTTTGCGATTTGGGCAGGAAAATCTGATTTTTCGGTTTTGGCAGAAACTCGATTTTAAAGTTTTGGCGGGAAAGCAAAATTTTGTGGTTTGGCGGGAATACCTGATTTTGGCGGGAATACGCGATTTTGCGATTTTGGCGGGAAATACGATTTTGCGGTTTGGACGGGAAAATGTGATTTTGCAATTTTGGCGGGAAAATCTAATTTTGCGGTTTGGACGAGAAAATACGATTTTGCGGTTTGGACGAGAAATGCGATTTTGCGGTTTTGGTGGGAAAACTTGATTTTTCAGTTTTGGCGAAAAACTTGATTTTGGGGTTTTGGCGGGAAAACTAGATTTTACGGTTTTGGCGGAATAACTTGATTTTGCGGTTTTGACGAGAAAAATCGATTTTACGATTTTTTCTATTTATATGATCATATCTTAAATTGTTAAAAATGTATTTTTTTTGGTTAAAATTAGTATACAAAAATTTGTTTGCATGCATGAAAATTAAATGGACTAACTCTAGTACCAGCCATAGCCCTTAATTAAAATATGGTTATAATAAGGCTGGGTTAAAATATGGGTATAATAAGGCTGAGCTAAAATAGGGCTGAGTTTTTAAACAAAAGAGGGTTGAGCCCTGACCCTGGACTTAACATCCTTAAATATGACTATATGATGCCAATTAGTCTGTATTAGCGTCTTTGTAACTATCATTGACTTGAGCCTAACCTCGATATAATATGTTAGTTGTGGGAACCGAAATCCACACCGTCGATTTCCGTAAACTTAGGAAGTCCGGAAACCCTAACTTTCCCTGGAGATCCCGACAATCTGCTTTAAACCAAACGCCACACAACCAAACAAATTTGAGAAAGATACTGCCGATAAAATATGATAAGACAATTTCAAGAAGAAAGAGAGCAAAGAGGTTTTTAATCCGTAATTGCGTAAGAGATTTTGTACAAGAAGGTAATGAGCCTTGGATACAAAAGCTGTCGGCGAGATCCTTAGTTCTAGCCATCTGACTACGAAAACCTAATTGAAACGGAGCTCGATAACAAAACGAAAGTAAAATTCGATTGCTCTAAGTTCCTGTGAATGCTAAAAAAGTTCTCCCTGGAGTCTCTCGTCTTGTTTTCTCTTATATACTCCTCTTCAAGGCGGTTTGGTGTTTCCGTTTCTGCCCCTAGGTAGAGTTTATCATTTTGCGGAAGTATTCCTCTTTATCCCGATCTTCATCATTATCTTGGAAACTTAACATTTAACTTCGATTTCGCGAGATTTATCTTCTTCTGCGAGTAAAGATACACCGCCATGACATTGCTGGGGCTCAATTTGTATGAAATCGCAAGTGGGTCTTTAGTCGCGTTCTAGGCTTCTTTAGGCCGTATTTCAACTTAGACGTTTTTATGATTTCTACGAAAGAATGTTTAATGATAGGACGTCACTTTATTTAGGAAGTTCACACTTCTCGTATAGTTTAGACAACTGTGGTATTGAGTTAACTGTTGTCGTTTATACGATAAACATGAACTTCATTCAGGAAAATGAGTCTTCGCGGTTTTTTATCGAATAGTTCCAATGGTAACTCCGATTGAGACGAAACAAAGAGAATTTCGATCGAGATTCCAGAGAGAAGCCAAGGGGTATGGTCTCACTCGCCATAATGGCGACCTGGGAGCTGTATTCGGTGACCCGGGGTTCGTTTGGCAACTCTTACTTTTTTAATCGTAAAATCTCAATGGAAACTTCGATTGAGACGAAACGAAAAGCATTTTTGATCACAACTCGAAGAAGAATACAAAGGATAGACACAGCTCGCCATATGTCAACCCAGAATCAGAGAGGTCAGGTCGCCATATTGGTGACGCCAGACTTGGAGAGGTCAGGTCGCCATATGGCGACCCGGACTTGGTGAGATCGGGTAGCCATATGGTGACCCGAACTTGGACAGATCAGGTCACCATATGGCGACCCAGACTGGTAGAGGACAGGTCGCCATATGGCGACCCGGACTGTTGTGGGTCTAGGTCGCCATATGGTGACCCATGCTTTGCGTGTGCAGGTCGCCATATGGCGACCATGCTTTGCGTGTGTAGGTTGCCATATGATGACCTGGGTTCAGTGTGTGAGACAAATACTAAAATACCAGGATCAAATGTGCAAGACAAATACTTGTTCAAATCAAAAATCAAGATTTCTTTTTCCAAGAACAAGTAGCACATATTTCAACCTGTCAAGATGAAAGTAGACATTAAAGACCAAATTTTTATCAAAATATGCAGCAATATTATTCATTCTCAAGAAGTGCATATCATGCTCAACATCTGAACACACAAGCTTAAGTTCAGATTGAGAATTAACTATCAAAGACTCTAGATGTTTTTCAAAGAAAGTGTCGTAAACCACAATATCATCAAGGCTCAAAACAACACAATTATCTCGAAATGATCTCAGAAAATGCCAAGTCTTATCAGTTTCAAAACACACAAGATCAGGCTGCAAAACAAAATCACAAGAATCAAGATCACAAAAATCATTTTCAGTTCTAAGTGATTCATGTTCCAGCAACTTCTTAACCAAAATTTCGTTCAAGGCACAAGAGGATGCAAATAAATCATCAGTGATCAATGCATGTCTAGAAGAACTCAGATGAAAACTATTTTCTTTGAAAACAAACGAATCAAAAGATTTTCTAACACAAAAGTCAGTTTGTTTCAAATCAATCTCAAGAGACTTTTCAAAATGATCAAAGCCATTGCTATGCTTCAAGAACTGATAAAAGGTCAAAATAATTCCATAGTTGATGCCTTTATCATTTTGAAAAGGTTTATGATCAAGAAGTTCATCAGGTTTTAAGATTTGAAAAGAATTAATCATGTTATCAAAAACAGAATTTGAAACACAAATTTCTTTCATCTTTTCAAGACCAAAACGAGTTATATCATGAGTACTAATCTTGACAAGCATATCAGGCAGATAATTAATCAAATCAGGTTTTCTCACAGTGCTTGTGAAGATCAGGAGGCAAAGGGCCGGGAGATGAAGGAGCAGTAGTTGTGCCGTGGTCAAAGCAAAGATGATTCTCCATAGCAATGGATGTGATGCTTGTTGCTTCTTCATCAAAGACTGGATCAGGTTTGTCCTCCACATCAAAGATAGGATCTGGACCATCATCCAAAGATATCCAAGTGCCAAGACATGGGCATTGATGTGGATAGTCCAGTGGCTCTTCCTCAAAAACCTGCGGAGACAAAACAAGACTACTCGGAAGCTCCGGTTGCAAAACACTTAGTTCTACATTAGCTTGCTCATTCTCAAACACAAACTCAGGTTCAAGAAAATGAAGATCACATTTATCCTCACAAGTGATCAAGCTTTCAATTAGCTCTTCTTCATATTCATCAAAGGTAGGTAAATAATTTGAAAAGTTTTAAACTCTTCAAAATTGTTTTCAGATTTACCTTTGACTTTCTTGCTGATGAACAAGGATGGCTCAGCTACTGGAGCACGTGTGGAAGTGCTCTTCTTTTGGCTCTTGTTGACGTCCTTGAGGGCTTTGTCCACTTCCTTCACAAAGTTTTCACAAAATTGTTGAAAAAACTGAAAAGGTTGCCTCTTTGGATCAGTCACATCTCTGGTTGTTTTTCTCCTTATAGGTGGCTGTTCCTGCACACTAACAAACTCATCAAAATAATTCAAGGGATATTAAAAGGGGTTTGAGAGTTAGAATTTTGGTTGGGGCTTCTCCTTGTTACTCTCCTTGAGAAGACCAAACATCATAACCTGAAAATCTCAACACCAAAAGTTAGGAAATAAATCCTCACACTCTCAATGTGTTTATCCTCACCCACACACGTGTTTCACTCTGATTTTTAAGGTAATCACTCAAGTTTCTTCTCAAAGTTCTAAGAAAACAGATCAAAGAATCCCCCAATGGATAGATCCAAGCAAACACTAGTGTTTTTCTCAAGATAGAAAGATAAGAAATTTTTCTTTTGGAACCTGCTTTAACCTCCCCAAAGGCCGGATTTCTCCTCGGCCAGCAGGCTTTCTCTTCCACCACCAAACCACAAATCAAACTTTTCGAAATCTTTGAAACTCTTTTTTTTTCGATCTTTTTTTTTTCTTTTTTTTTCTATTTTGTATATAGTGGATGGTAATGAGGGGCCCAGATTCAAGATAAAAAGAAGAAGAAGTGTTTGAAGAAATTTAAATGGAAGATGAGAAGAATGGATAGATGATACCGATTGAGTGGCTCTGATACCACTTGATACGTCCTAGATTCGGACATGATCACTCAATCGGACTAAGAGGATATGAACTCGCCAAAGGGAGAACTGGTGGAATGAATGGTGACACAAAGGGTTGTGGAAGGCCCAACGTTACTACCAGACTTCAATCGTTGCCGGATGTGACACACCGGTCCAACAAAAGAAGGATCGAAACTTGGAGATAACCTCACCAAGAAACTAAGAAATGTTCTTAACAAAGAACAAAGAGATAAATTCATAAAAAGGGGAAAACAATCTGATTTATTTCGTGGCTTGTGATTACATATTTATACTACTTGTGGTCAAAGAAAGACTAAGAGTTTTTGTGGAAAACTAGAAACTTAGAAAACACACACAAAGACTAAGACTTTTCACTAGAAATAAGTATGTTGTTGAATGCCTCTTGATATAGCCACGACCAGGACTTTGAAAGGTGAAGAATATTCTCCTGATTTGGACCAAGACATGTCCACTTGAGGCCTGGTCGAAATCCATCTTTTGCCTTAGCCAAAATTTGATCGGTTTCTCCATTTGACCCAAACAAGTCTGTTTTTGAATCTTTTTGAAAACCATCAAGCCCAAGGATTTCTTGGACATTTAGAACATTAATAATAACCTTTGAAATTATTGAATTGGTCGTTGGTTCATCAAAAATAAGGTTAGCCAATTCAAGCTTCTTGGGTGGTCGAACCAGCTCGGAAGATCGAACTAGCTCGCTCAGCTCGTCCAAGTGAGTGTCAATCCAGCTCAGCTCGCCTAGAATAATGTAAGTCTAACTCACTTGAGTATTAAGCTCATCCAATATAGTTTCCATTAGCTCATCCAGATCCAAGGCAGTGTCGGTCCAGCTCACCTGAATGCGCACATGTCTGAATTCGCGAGAACTGAAGATCACCTGGTTGGTCAATGGCATAACTCCCACATATGAATTCCGTTTGATCTGATTCTTATTCAAGGAGCTCCAGAATTGAGTTGAGAACATTCTCCAAGTGATTTAATGCGTAGAAGCCTTGTTATTTGGAAGATATGAGTCCAACAATGAACATATATCATTATTGCTTTCCATGATATCTTTAAGGTTAATTGATCGTTGCTTCCACTTAGTAAATTCCTTCCTTTTCCAAGTTAGATCCTGGCTCAATAATGGTATGATCAGCATGATCTGATGGTAAAAACTCGGTTGAGTCGAGCTGGTCGACAAGATCGCCATCTTGAGCCGTGTCCATGATCCAAGTAGGTCGGTGCTCGAACCGGGGCGCATCACACTACCTCCTGGTTCCAAATGTATTAGCTTGTGAAAAAGCTGTTATCTTTTCGTGAAAATGATATTGATTTGTTATAAGTTTTAATCTTTTTGCAATATTGAGGATACCATTTTATGTTTTGGAATGTTCTTGTGTTTCTCAGCTGGAAGAACTTACGGTGGAAAATAGTAGAAACAATGGCGGCAACAAAACACAACACTGCCGACAGATCATGTTATGATGTCTTTACCACCACCTAAGCCTTCATCTCCACCACAGAAACCTTCTCCACCTCCACCACCGCCTTTCATGAGCAGCGGCGGCGGCACCAAAGTAAGATGTGTATTGGCGTTATTCATAGCCCACCTAAGATCTGAAAGCAGGAAGTTATGAAGCAAATGGGGGTTTCACAATCTACAAAGAATCAATTACAATGTGTTGTTTCTTAGAGCTCTCAGCCACACTCACAACCGGCGGAAATGAACCTGATGCTGATGTGTTTTTAGAGACTCATAAGAACAGGTTTGAACTAGGGGACCATGTTCTCAGCAAAAATGATAACTCTCAAATGCAGAATTTCGTTGTTGTTGGTGGTGGTGCTCATGTTGGTGATAATTTAGGACCTCAACGTTTTCCTCCCGTTGCCAATATGTCTTTGAAACTTTAACAGAGCACGTGAATCAGAATGTTAGCTTTTTGGATGTTTTTTTTTTACAAGCTATAGACTTTTGGAAAAGGTAGCTTTAAGATATGAATGATAGTTTTTGAATGTTTTTGTATAAGTTATAGACTTTTGGACATGTAATGCTTTAGATAGTGGATGATAGTTGGAAAATTTGAGAGTGTGAGATAAGATGCCTTGAGGCTATGCTTCTAAAGGCTTTAAGGCTTGTGGGTATCTAGAGAGATTGTATTCTTGATGGTGATGAAACTGCTAACAACATTATGAATGCCTGAATTTATTTTTATTTTTTGTTTTTTTAATGTGAGATATTAAGCATATCAATTATATGTTTGAAAATTCACATTGATTATATCTTTAAAATATTATAGATCTATCAAGTCTGTAGATACTTGTACACTAAACTTCTAAACTTTTACATGTACATGGATGTAGATATATCATTATCGTACATATGTTTAAATCTGATGTGTACACATGTATACATGTACATGTGGACAGCTGTAAACTAATGTACACAAATATTTTGCAAACATATACATGTTTACATCTACGAACAAATGTACAAATGAACAATGAAAAACTACTATTTTTGTTGCATGTCTTATGTACCATACTCAAATATTAGAGTTATTTTTCCCACATTGCTCGTCCTCTTGTATAATTTCTTTTGTAAATATATTGAAGTCATACAATGACATTGTGTACACATCTTTGTAGTCATCCATTGTAATCGTGTACACAAATACGACGTACACAGCTGCAATACGAATATATAATGTTTTATTTAAAAAACTGTAGATATGCTTTAATTTAAAAATATAATTGTATATAATGTTTTATTATTTAGAAATATAATTGTAAATGATGTTTTATTTAAAAACTAACACTAATAGAATATATGGTTATCTGTGTTTCAAAAACAAAACAAAGAATATATGATTATGTTATGTTCTTATGAATAAATAAGTGTTTGTGGTCTAGTGGTAATGAGTTTGTCTATTGTCTCTATAGACCTGGGTCCGATAAGTGTTTTGGTTCTTTTTCTGCTCAATATTTTAAAGGGTGGCAATTTTATAATTAAACCATCATCTTCAAATTAAGGCTTTCAATGATTTTTGCGACAATATTGAGAGCCGTCTGGATTTTCTTCATATAATCTTTATTTTCTGGCGTTTTTACTTCTAAAACTTACAAAAATGTATAGATTAATTGGCTTTCCAGGAAGCCCAATATCACGAGATTTGGCCAGGGAAATTAGAAGTTATGCTCATTTATCCAGAACCGGCCAAACCGAGCAGTTTATGAAAGATTGGACAATCTTTCGGTTTGATCATTTGCCAGCCAACCAATTCCGACCAGAAGACAATCTAATCTTGCCAAACCATCCAGGAGACATTATCAATGATCCAGAAGAGTTCTACATCATCTTACCATGCACCAGAGACTATAGGATCAGGAGGATCCCCATTAAGTGCAACTTGCCATATTTGGAGCTCATTGCATTCAAAATCCCAACAGCTCTTTTCCTTAGAGTTGGGCACGAATTACAAACCTTCCAAGCCATCCAGAAGGTCCCAAGAAAGCTCTCTTATCCCCTTAAACCGTGCAGGTTCAAGGCAAATCAGATTCTTTTGCTTGGAGCAAATTTCCTACAATCACTCCAACGGCTAGTTTCCGATTTTCTTTCTTCTTTTTGATTTTGTTCTTTCTTTTATTTTTAGAACGTTTGTACCTTGTCTCTGAGCATTATATAAGCTCCTAGGACGACCATTGTAACCAGCACCCTCAATCATCTAGTTAATGAAAGTTTATTCAGTTTTTATCAAAGTGTTCTTTGCATAAAATCGATTGTCTTCATCTCTGTCCAAGTTTCAACGCGGTTCCTCTCCATTCCTCTACGAGTTGTGAGGTATTGATCCCACCAACTCAAAGCATAGTCATAGAATTCAGTGGCAGCAATCTGAATCTTCTTGTGGTTTGTGTACTGCTTGCACTGGAAGACTAGCTCAATCTTCTTCTCCCACTCAAGATATGCATCCGGATCAGCTTTGCCATGGAAGGGGGTATCTTGATCTTCAATCCGACAAGATTCATCCCCTGGTTCACTCTTCTCTCATGGGCACGCCTAGGTCTTCTTGAGGATGAGCTGAGGTGATCATACTCTTTGATGTGATCATGGACCGGATCACTAAGGAGGAAAAGGAGTGTCTAGATGAGCCACATGAAGCCACAATGCATCAACCACTTGGTGAGGATGCTCTAGCCATTCCTGAAGGTCCCATGACTCGTTCCAGAGTCAAGAAGCTCAAGGAGAATGTTGTTGGATTACTCACTCACATCCACAACAAGAAGGTCTCCCAAGACTTTAGCACGAGTTATTTTGTTTCCTATTATCATTTTTAGACTGTTAGGGTTTGTCTTTGTCGAGCCTATAAAGCTCATTTCGTTTCACCATTGTACACACACCATTTTTCCAGCAATAAGAATTTTCCAGTTTTCTAGTTTCTTAAAACTATTGTCTTAAGTCTTTAGAGTTTGTGAGAATCAGCTCCAAAGCACCACGACTTATCAAGGATCCCTTCCATAGATCTTTGTGGCGTCCTCAATCCATCAGCATATCCATCCCATTCGTTTGCCAAGCTGAGAGTGATACACATCCAGCAAGCAAAGCACCATCTCATTCCATATCGATCATCCTTTGATTAGGCTGAGAGTGATACACATCCAGCAGCCTAATTCCATCCTATCTATCCTTTTTATTTGCTTATTTTCGTTGTTTATTTCATTGCATAAAACCGCATCTCATTTGTTTTCCATTTGTTTCAGGTTTGCAAGGTAGATTCCAGCAATATCGATAAATCGATCATCTCTTGGTCGATCCGATTTGCCCATCCATGCACCATCAGGACGACCCCCATTCTGGGCTGTAACATGAAATGGATTGAGCAAAAGGCAGGTCGAATTTGGCTTGAAACCAAACCCAAAGTGAATTTGTTATGATTTTCTTCATGGCATGAATCACTTCTCTTTGACCTCAGAAAGACCCATTTCGTCCAACAGATAATCCAGCTCCTTCTTCAGTGTCAATTAGCTCATTCAGCTCATCCAACTTCAAGTTAGTGGTCACTTACCTCACTCAGCTCATCCTTAGTAACTTCAGTTGGTTTCAGCTTAACTCCAATCTCCTTAGCTGGTTTTTATCCATTCTGGTTTGGCCTTTGTTGGATAATCAGCTGGCTCAGCTATGGTTACATCATCATGTTGCATCCATGAAGTTGCATCCTCTCACTAAGCATTCACTTGATTGGCATCCACTTCATTTGCATCCATCCAAGTTTATCTTTGATTACATAGCTGGTCAGGGTTACATCAATTAGTTTAGACACCACCTTTCAACTTTATGTGGCTAACGTGGGAGTTACTTGGACGGCTTGCTTCACCAGTTGTCCCTCTTCGCCATAGCGCATCCTCCAAAACACCGACTAGGCAGTGGATTAGGCGGTTAGACGTCCGCATTTTTGAACAGTATAATGAGTTACCAATATATCCCCTATATATTATTGAGAATCATTTAAAAGTTGTAACCTTAAGTTTGTAAGAATTAAAAATAACTCCAATCCTACGTGGCATAGCTCTTTGACTTCTATTTTCAAATCCCAAGGATTCTAGAGTATGTGATATAATGTATAGTTTAAAATAATATTCTCTAGCAATATAATATTCCGTAGTCTATAGTTGGTCGCATATATTAAATATTTATTATTTCACATGCTTTCCTTAAATAAAACCTACGGAATTATCTAATATGATCAAAATATATATATGACAATTAATGATTTTAAACAATAAAAATTTGATAACAATTTGTATACTTTTTCATTTTGTTTATTTCTTTATTATTAAAATAAATTACACAATTACATTAATCATATAATAAAAATCTAGATTTTTTTTTGTGTATGTTGTATTTTGAATTTTTCAAAATGAGTATAAATTACTAAAACTATTAAAAGTCCCACATAAACTTTTAAGATCAATGTTTTAATTTTTTTTTCTATACTAAAATATAATGATTAGAAGACCATATGAAGAAATAATTTTAGTTTATATATATTTAACATCATTTTAATTAAACTATACATCGTATGAAAATACATACTTATATTTTGATATTTGCCTTGAACATATATTGAAAAGTTAATATTTTAATTTTGAAATATGTCATTGTTTTTTTAAATGATTATAAATTATTGAAACTACTAAACATCTCACATTAAAAAATCGTTGGTGTAAAGTTTTGTTACACAAATATGTAAATAATCATAAAATCATATGAGTAGAAACCTCATTTAATTAATATCCATATTAAAAGTGTGTTATATTACTATATTTATATCATTTAGATTTAATTATATATCATATACAATATTAAGATTGATTATTTTGCTTTATTTACCCTAGTTGTGAATAAACAAGAGTAATAGTTAAATTTATATGCATACGCCAATTTATTACATAATAGTAACTGATTTCTTAGTTATTTAATATGTATTTATTATTATATTATTTATATTATGCAGAAAAATATAAAATACATAATAAATATAAAATACTTATTATGCATAAAGTGCAGATCTTAACCTAAGTATGTATCTCTTTAATTATTTTAAATCTTAAGTATTTTCTAAAACAAACGAAATGAGAATAAAATTCAAAATAAATTTTTATATCGAGTAATAACCAAAATATAAAAAAAACACAGCAAGAGAAAATGGAAGATAAATAGGACTGACACGTGAACGTAAACTTCTCATAACTGAGTTAATTTTAAATTGTTAAATCATGATATAAAACTGAGTTAATTTTTAATTTGTTAATTTTTAATTTTTTAATATTTTAAATTATTATGGTTATGTTAAATCATGACCATAATTAATTTTAAATTATTTATTTGTATTTGAAAAACTTAAAATATTGTTTTTAAAAATTAACATAATTTTTGATAAATTATTTTAAAAATAATAATTTGTAAAAAAATATAATTTCTAATATTATTAGACAGATAAATAAATTATATTAAATTAGTTTTGAAACTTTATATATTTTAAATGCAAATATTTTACCAATTGCTTCTTAAAAACATTAGGGAACTTGCCTAATACTCTACCAATCAAGCGCAGTAATACGCCATTTATTTTTTCATCACTCGAACACTGAAAAGTGAAAAGATATATGAAAAAAGATCCATTAAATTCTAAGATTTGATCTACATTTCTAATTAAAATTGTTTCTGATCCTACGTATAGATAATTATATAAAAATTTCAAAATTCTTAAATTTCAAATACATACAAAAACAATCATATGTAAATTTAAATTTGTCAATACTAAAATTTTATATTTTAATTACATATATTCACCCTGCGCAAGGCGCAGGTCTTATCCTAGTAGTTTATTAATTCATAATATACAATTTTTTTATGTCTGATATTATATACACTTCAAGTGGATAAAGTAAACTACTGGTAAATAGAGATATATAAAATACTTCGCATATGGTATTAGAATTAAGAACAAACAATAAAACTTTTTTAAAAGAAAAAGTCAACTTGCTTTACTCACACATATACTACATTCTTTTTGTTAAATGGTAAAAAGAGTGGATACTACCTATATTACTTGGAATCGCACGTAGAATCATAATCTTATAGAAGCATAAAAACAAGATTTTTTTTAGTGGATACGTGTTGGAAGCATATATCCATATAATATAATATATATAATATATATATATATATATATAATTTTTTTATAAATCTATAACTAAAAATATATGATTCAAACCAAAAGAAAACATTATTCATTTATGACAATTTTAAATGTTTTTTATTATAATTTTGAAAATATAAATAAATTAATTTTGTAAAAATTATTATCCAATTAATTGTTTTTAATATTTCATAACTAATTGACACAATATATTTATATATATGTTATATCTCAAATAAAAAATTTAATGCATAAGATAATTTATAATATTAGTTTTAATATGGTAATATTTGTATTATCTATATTTTAGTATTATTTAAATTTAGATTTTATAAGAAAACATAAAAAATGATTTTATATTTATTTATTTATGATATTGTGTTTTCAAAAATTGAGACATGATTCCAAAACGAAATCATAAGCTTTGAACGTGTTTTTAAATAAAATATTTTTAAACAATTTTGGAAGTAAAATTCTGTAACTTTCCACAAGATTTCTATTTCAATTCCGAAAGAAAAAACGAACATCCAAAATAAATAAGGGCAATTTTTCAAATAAACATTTTTGTTTTTATCATAAAAATAGTGATCAAATAGATATTTTTATTTTGAAAATTTTAATATATTTTTTAATTTTTAACTTCACCTCCAAAAATCCATCTCATAACTCTAAGCCCTAAATTTATATTAGTTAACACAAAAGATATAAATATATATTTACACCCTTTAATAAAATATATTTTAATTAATTTTTTTCTTGGATGCTATTTTAGAGACAAATTTTTTTGAGGTCTATTCTAATCATTATCTCAATAAATTATTTGTCTCCCACGCAAAACCTAAGAGCATCATTATCGCTGCTGTAACTTTTTTGGGTTTCTTATTTTTTTTCAAAAATAAAAATAAAAATAATTTAATCGCGTGCCGCCGCATGTCAGTGAGGAGATCTGCAAACAATATAAAAATCAAAGTTAATGACTTTTATAACGGGATAATGATGGTCTAATCGGAACCAACTGCCACGTGCGGAGATATTCCGAGGCTGCGATCTTATAATCACTGACCGAAAATGACATGTTTCACGTCTCTGTCCTTGTAAGAAAAATGATGATACATTTCACTAATAACTCTTAGCCGCTAGCAAAATGAAAAAGGGGTGGTGGTGTCATGAACTAAAGTGAAAAGCCAACTAAACAAACCATATTTTATTTCTTCTTTTTTGGTAAAAATAAACTTTATTTTTTTATAATCAATTAGTCGTCTACTGTTTATTCTGTTAATAGAAGCCATAAGTAAACTCTTAACTATATACTAACATCTAATAATAAATATTTAACAATTATAATAAGCACATCCCAGCACTAAAAGTCACTATAACGTTTGGTTTATAATCATCCTATTTTTAAAAAATAAGTTATCCTAATTAAATCATTACAAAATTAAGCATTTGCAGCTATCAATAGACCAGTAAAAAGAGATGATTAATTAATAATTAAAAGTGGAAAACGAATGAGGAAGCTGAGACGAAACCGCGTCTAGGTGATGAGCACTTAATTAAGATCTTTCTCTCCTTCATCATAACAAATCCACAAAGAATAACTCTTTTAAGCTCTGTTTGATGATTCAACGCATCCTATTACCCAACCACAAACAGCTACTCACAGATATATAAATAAATAAACAAACTTTTTTCTGTTATCATTTTGACTTTAATCAGATTTCGTAATCGCAATCCTAATCCATTTCCTCGTCTCCTAGCGGTTCTTCTGCTATTCTGGTACAAGATCCTCTGTTTTCTCTTTATGTTTCTTTTATTACAGATTCCTCATTCATTGTTTTTTTTTTGTAATTGGTCGATGAACATTTTAAAGATGCGACTTTTCAGGAGCTCTTGTCTTTTTTATTTTCTTGATTAAAATTACAAAAAAAAAAAGCTTATGATTTCTTGATCCTTGATCTGATGTGGGTTTGTCTGATTTCATTCAAAGTTGGACACTTTGCTTAAAAAAAACTTGCTTCTCTGGTTTGATTTGAGGTTCGTTTTCTCTGTATCAACAGTGATCGTTGGATGAGGAGAAGAAGAAGAAAGTGAAAGTTTCAGGCTTGTTTACTTACCGTTGTTTCATGGGCAAATTCATGCCGTGGTTCTTTCAAGGACAAAACCTACGAGGGCAATAACAATCTGCCCGAGGAGAATTCCATTACCATCACCCACGTTTCCTCCGTTCATTCTGAACAAGACTTCCCTAAAGAAGACAACAACAACAACAGCAACAAAAGTCCTCTTCTTGTGCTTCCTGTAAAAGAACCTTTTATGGCGTCGTAACATGGACAACCAAGCTTACTATGTTCTCGGTCACAAGACTCCTAACATCCGTGATCTTTACACCTTGAGTCGTAAGTTAGGACAAGGACAATTCGGGACCACGTATCTCTGCACCGAGGTTGCAACCGGTGTTGACTATGCTTGCAAGTCTATATCCAAGAGGAAACTGATATCTAAGGAAGATGTTGAGGATGTTAGGAGGGAGATTCAGATAATGCACCATTTGCTGGTCACAAGAACATTGTTACTATCAAAGGAGCTTATGAGGACCCTTTGTATGTTCACATTGTGATGGAGGTTTGTGCTGGTGGTGAGTTGTTTGATAGGATTATTCAGAGAGGGCATTACAGCGAGAGGAAAGCTGCTGAGTTGACCAAGATCGTTGTCGGTGTTGTTGAGGCCTGTCATTCGCTTGGTGTCATGCATAGAGACTTAAAGCCTGAGAACTTCTTGTTGGTTAATAAGGATGATGATTTCTCTCTCAAGGCCATTGATTTTGGTCTCTCCGTCTTCTTCAAACCAGGTAATGTGAGCATCTTAGGAGAACTGTAGAGCCTGTTTGGTTGTAATAAACTTGATTGTGGAAACTTTGCAGCTTTAAGTACGGGTTCTTGATCTCTAGGGTGCTCCTTTTGTTTTGCTTAGTGTAAAATGTTACTCTAATTTTCAGGCCAAATATTCAAGGATGTTGTTGGAAGTCCATACTATGTTGCTCCTGAGGTCCTTCTTAAACATTATGGTCCAGAAGCTGATGTGTGGACTGCTGGTGTTATACTCTATATTCTACTAAGTGGTGTTCCTCCTTTTTGGGCAGGTATGGCATATGTTGTCTCTTAAATTGTGTCTCCCGAGATTTTGTTAAGTTTGTTTATTTTTTGGGAATCAGAAACACAACAAGGAATATTTGATGCTGTCTTAAAAGGAGATATAGACTTTGAGTCAGATCCTTGGCCTGTGATATCCGACAGTGCTAAAGATCTGATCAGGAAGATGTTATGCTCCAGTCCTTCTGAACGCTTAACCGCTCATGAAGTCTTGCGTACGTAATTATTATAAATGAAGTGGTTACATGTTTTGGCATAAGACTATATATCTTTTGTTCAGGCCATCCATGGATCTGTGAGAACGGAGTTGCACCAGATAGAGCACTTGATCCGGCTGTTCTGTCTCGCCTCAAACAGTTTTCTGCAATGAATAAATTAAAGAAGATGGCTTTAAAGGTGAGTTTGTATTTGACTTAATCTTCCACATTCATTTGAGATAAACTCATATTACTTATTGTGGTTAATCAGGTGATAGCCGAGAGCCTCTCAGAAGAAGAGATTGCGGGTTTAAGAGCAATGTTTGAAGCAATGGATACTGATAACAGCGGTGGCAATCACTTTTGATGAACTCAAAGCTGGACTGAGAAGATATGGTTCTACTTTGAAAGACACTGAGATCCAAGATCTTATGGAAGCGGTAAAAATGCATCCTTTTTGGTGAAATATATAATACTGTTTCCATAGACAGACAGTGATAATAGTTATGTTGTTGTGTCTTAGGCTGATGTGGATAACAGTGGGACAATAGATTACAGTGAGTTCATTGCAGCGACGATCCATCTGAATAAACTAGACAGAGAAGAGCATCTTGTGTCTGCGTTTCAGTACTTTGATAAAGATGGAAGTGGTTACATCACCATTGATGAGCTGCAACAATCTTGCGTGGAACATGGGATGACTGATGTTTTTCTTGAAGATGTAATCAAAGAAGTTGATCAGGACAATGTAAAGCTTTGCCTCTTGACATTGTTTTGAACCATGGTTTGGTTTCTCTTCATGCTGATAAAATCTATGGTGTTTCTTGATACAGGATGGACGGATAGACTATGGAGAATTTGTTGCGATGATGCAAAAGGGCAATGCTGGTGTTGGGAGACGAACAATGAGAAACAGCCTAAACATCAGCATGAGAGATGCATAGGCACATAGACACTACACAGAGAAGGCTGAAGAGAAACCGGATTCATAGGTGCAGTAAGGCAGCTAAATCCTTGAAGGTTTGACTTTAAAATGTAAAAAAAAAAACTAATGCATGATTAACATTGATGGATTGACAAAAAGTGTTTTGTTCTGTTTCATCAGTTAGCTGTGAGGACTATTTCTATTCTCTCTCTCTGTCTTTTGTTTGGTTTGTTTGTAACAACTGTTCATGTTTGGTGACCTTATTTGATCTCCATTACTGAAAAGCTTTGACCCTTTTTGTTTCTTGAGAGATCAATCATCTCCCATTAAAGTATAAGTGTTATATAAGTTGTGTGAAGCTTTCTAAATGCTCTCTCTAACCCCTTTCTGTATCACACTCACTCTCGAATTTGGATTCAGTTTATAACACAACATCACTTGTTTAATGCAAACTGATAGGTTACAAGTCCATGCCGTCCACCATTTCTCTAGGTACATGCAAAAACGCAAGTAAATAAATATATTCATATATATTATGAACGCATAAGTGTATATACATAATGCATATTTATATATGAAAAGAGCAATAAATGATCTGCAGAGTGGGAATATGTGAGCCTAATAAAAGTCTTCAAGGGTTTAGCTGCCTTGCTGCACCTATGAATCCGGTTTCTCTTTAGCTTTCTCTGTGATTGGACTTGAAACATCTTTACCAGGTTTGTGCGTCCAGACGAAACCAAGTTATAGACAACTGTGTAAGGACCCAAGATTTTTTTCTCTGAAAAACCCACCCTTTCCACTTAAATTTTTGCAACAAGCAACAGAATAAAATAAGAAGAAGAGAAATTAAAGAAGAAGAGAAATGTAGAAATTGTGCGGAGATTAAACCGCCGGAGCTTGCCACCGGAGCCACCGCTCCCCAAAACCACGTCGAGCCTCGTCACCACCATTCGCCATAGTAGGTAAACCCAGAAAACCACCATGTCTTTAAGTTTAGTTCGGGTCGTTTAGTAAATCACTGATAACTCTCTAACTGTAGCGAATCTCGTGCATGCAAAGCTACCATCATATTTCTCTCGTCGAAACGAAGCCATAACTGCTAATAACATTGCAATAAGAGCCTGGATGAGCCCGCAACTGCATCCTCAAGAGTCATCTTCACCGCACAAGCATTACACGGGCCACCGCCAAAAATCATCTCTGCCGCCATCGTCCGCCACCGTCGCCACCGGTGACTTTTCCGGTAAGCCGTCGTCTCTCTCACCACCAGTGACTTGCCAGCGACTCGGCTACTCGGCCGAGTCGACTCAACGAGTCGGTGAACCGATTGGTTTGACTTGGTTAAAGTAAACCGATCAGTTAAAATTAATTGAATTTTGATTAGGCTAAACATGTTGGTTAAAATTAATTTGAGTTTCGGTTGACCTTTGACTAGGCACGTTGA
Organism: Moricandia arvensis; assembly: GCA_905132765.1. NCBI lineage: Eukaryota > Viridiplantae > Streptophyta > Magnoliopsida > Brassicales > Brassicaceae > Moricandia > Moricandia arvensis. The sequence continues at coordinate 27,784 of CAJHQP010007965.1, forward strand.
CTTTGTTGTGAACTTTAACAAGACCACTGTTTAACCGTTTTAACTGTTCGAAGAGCGTTCCGACTCGGATTTTTCGCCCTGATTTCAGAATTAGGGTTTATTTAAGCAGCTAGAGTTCATATACATCACTTTTCCACATTGCTAAGGTGAGGGCTACTATGTTATAAATCCCGAACTAGTTTATTACTACTATTATGGAAAGTCTAGTTTAGAAACATGTTTCGTCTCAGTGAATCGAGTCTATTTGTTTAGACTCAGATTTTCGCCCCTGATTTCAGAATTAGAGTTATTTAAGCAGTTAGAGTTCATATACATCACTTTTCCACATTGCTAAGGTGAGGGCTACTATGTTTAAATCCCGAACTAGTTTAGTACTACTATTATGGAAAGTCTAGTTTAGAAACATGTTCTGTCTCAGTGAATCGAGTATGTTTGTTTATGATTATTGATTGTAAATTGAAAATAGGATAATAGTGGATTCAACGGTTGAATGAAATGATTGAATATATATATATATATATATGTACAAGTCCATGTGTGGAGATTGCGGGGGTACAAAGAGCTATGTACTAACAATGCCTTGATTACGGGTTTCGGGGGACATAGACGTTTGTGCTAACGATGCCTTGTTGTAGAGATTTGCGGGGTACAAAGACATTTGTACTAGCGACGCCTTAGTGAATGAAAGTTTACGGAGTGGACTACCGTACTAGCGACGCCTGTAGGGTTATATATGTATGTTCGAATGAGGAGTATGTGGGGTGCAGAGAGTAGCTAGGTACTACCATCACATTGATTTTTGTTGTATGGTGAATTAAGCATATGTTGTTCTGTGAGGTGTACTAGACACCATGTTTCTTACATGCTAAGCTAGGCCCTACATAGTCGTAGTGCTATGTACTGAATCAGTGGTTTGCGGTTTAGAATCTCATACCTCATTGAGTGACTTCCATGTTACTCACCCCTCCTTCTTTCCCCCTTTCAGGTGAAATCGTTGAGAATGAATTATTGTATCGGACTGCTGCTATTGATCTTTTGGGATTTTGGGCTTTTAAGCGTTTATGTTTCTTTAATATTTCAGATTTTTATGTAGTTATTTGTATTTCAGATATTTATTTAATCACTTAGATGTTGACTTTTAAGTATTAATAAATGGAATTTTAGAGATTATTATTTATTTATTTTATTTTAAAGTGCGGGTGTCATAGGTTTTGGTATCATAACAGGGTTCCGTCCCGGCTCCGACTCAGGATGGCGATTTGTTGGGACTTGGTTTTAATCGTTTAAATGATTTTTAAAATATTTCTGGGTCTTGGAGTATTTTAAAATTAAAAACAAATAGCACATTTTATGTTTTGTATTACTCGTTTTAATCGTTGATATTCGGTGTCCACCAAAAGTTAACTTAATTGCTTTCCTTTCAGATTCCGCCAAGAAGGAGAGTTGTTCATACTGAAACCACCAGAGCTGCTAGAGAGTCTGGAGATGAGTAGGTACAGCATGTGGTTCTGCCGCTCGCGGCTCGACCGATTTAGTGTCTCCATATTGCATGCTGAGGAATTATCGGAGAGAGGAGCAGAGGAATTTTTGCGACCATTTTGGTGGTTAAAGATGATGGACATCATAAGCTACAGGATATCCCAGTGGT